>JAVLUZ010000208.1:1971514-2281514 GCA_036768485.1 Mermis nigrescens | reverse complement strand
TCAGAAACAAGAGGAAACGAAGATGAACGATATGGAAGCACAACTCTCTATCTATTTGCACCCTTATATGCATTTCATGAATCAAAAGTGAGACATGCAAGAGAAAGTATGGACCATACATGTACAGCATAGGAATTTCCGGCTTTTTGGGATAAAAGACGAAAAGCACTAGTCAAGAATGAATATTTTTTGACGTTTCAGACAATGCTTGTTCTTTCTAGGTCATAAAAACGTTAGAAAAATTTGCAAAAAATTTAAAACAATTGAGTAAATTGAAGAAAATATAGTCAAAAAATATGTATACTGGCGCGGTGTTCCGAAAGTTTGATTGAGATTTTTGAGCTAAAAATAAAGTAAAAACGCCTAAAAGGGGAACACTTTGTGCAATTTTTACTAAATTTTACGATAAATCGACAATTCTGGGGGGTCGCAGCCATACCTGGGCGTTGAGAGAGGGGGGAGTTTGGAGGTGTATGCACCCCTAGAAACCAAAATACCCCCGCCTCCGCACTAGAAAGAAAAATACCCCCACCCCCAGTATTCACTTTTTGAAATTTTTTTGTCTTTTCTGACAATTTTTTAATGCCAATGGATACTGCTTAATGAGAAACATTTAAAAATGGTGTTTTTCCCTATAGCACTCACTGTTAAGGCCATTTTTTGACCTCCGAGAAAATTTAGCACTCCCCTCCCCGAGCACTATGGTGCTGTCCACATATGGTCACAGCCATTTTGCGGTAGGGGGAACGGGGGGTCAGTTGCTATTCTAGGGCGGAGGGGGACAAACCCCTTGAGAACACGTATGGTATGGACCTCTCATTCAAACGCGATTGTAAGCCACTCTCCAAATTAGGATTCTTACCCATGCCTTTTCCCACTTTTCGGCAAAAACATGCGTTTTTAGCATGTTTTACATGCTTTTCGTCATTCGCGACTACATCATAGACGGTCATTTATTGCTCGTCCCACCAACGGTCGACTACTCCAACCCAAAATTTTCTTTCAATGTATTATGTTAACGTAAATAATTACACAGCTGTGAAGAATACAAAAATGATTTTAGTCAATTAATTAAACAGAAGGCAAGGCATGTACTTATACGAGTTTTAGAAATAAAAAATTCATAGCTTGTCAGTGGTGTCAAATAAACTTTTGCACTCTCCTTTCAGCCATAACGGAAATACCTAATTTAAATCAGCATTCGATTTGAAATTTAATAGTGCAAAGTAATATTCGTTATGAGCATTGTTTGAGCTCGATGAATTGATCGGGATTTGAACGCAATAAATTCAAGACAAATCATTGTTGTTTTCGAGTCTTTTAAGATCAATTTGTAAATTTTTTACCATAATTTTTCGCAAATATCGGCCAAAGTCATCCTCTCGGTTGTCTTAAAAATTTTTGGACCAGGAAAATCAGGCTTAAGAATATCCCAAGTGAAGGATTCCTCAGAAGGCACAAAACGACGATACTTTTTCATATTAACCTCTCAAGCTATTCGCCAACAATTGTGGGTCATAAACGTGTGTTGCAGTCTTCGATGCCTTTTGAAACAACATGAAAAATTTTCAAGTCTTCTCTGAATTAATAAAATCAATAATTCCTGAACTTTTAAGAGGAATGATTATTGCTGAATTCATCCAGAATGTATCAGGTGAGTCAAGTGCAACTTCTCTCCTGTTCATGATTGCTATCAATAAGGACATTTGGACTTTCCTGAAGAAAAATGCGGGACCGGTCCTTAACAAATCGCGCTAAAGCAGTCTAATTTCACGTATCAACCACCCATATCTTACTTCGTAAAGTTTCTTTGCGATCTAGCATTTATTATCGAAATCACTTCCTGAATCGTGAGCTTCTTTGAATGACACATTCGATGCGTTTAAAGAATACACTGATTTTTGTTCTCATAATTTCCTGCTATAGTTATTTACTATTTTAGCCTGAAAAACATACCAATAAGTACCTTAGCACAATATATGACAGTCATGGCTGCAAGCGGAATTGATTTTGCGAACAAAACTTAGGTAAGACCATACGTGCAATGTATGGTCCGTTAGCCGTTCTCATGTGGTTAGCCTGAGAACTTTCTTGAGTATTACTGGCTATTAGTATAAATTTTCAAATAGCATTATATTATTTTAGTCTGTACTTCTTGATCAATTTGAAGCACTTTTGCAGTAAAAGTTTGTAATTTTTGATCAACTTTTGGCTAGCATTTTACTTTAAGGTTTCATAAAAATGTCCCGTTTTATGGAGGTCTATACAACGTCTCTCCCCTATGGCATGCAACTTGGTCAGGAGGACGTTCTGATTTAAAATACGAATACGACACATTAATTATTATAGATAGGTCACTTGATTTCGATTCAAAACAATCAAGGAGGGTATTTTTTGAAAAACATAAATTTCATCGATTATTGACATATGAGCAAACGGAATTTCACTTTTTTAACAATAAGTAGCATATGTTTAAAAAATTTGGTATTATCATCTTAAGTCAGACGCATAACGAAATAATTTCTCTGAACGGCATTGCGATATTGATAGCAAATGGCCACATTAAATCGAAGGGACGATTGATTAGAAAACTGATTATAAATGCGGTATTTTTCTATACAACCCAATATGTTTTTTGACCTTAATCATTTATTGGTTGCACGAACGAACCTATACGAAATATTAAATAAATAATCGAATTGATGAAAAAACGGTCTATATTCCCTTCGGGATTCTTCCAAACATATAAACAAAGACTCGCCTGGAAGAAGGCCCGAACCCTTCCGCTGAAAATTGGCTGATTAAAAATAGATCAAATGTGTGCTAGAATTTTTAGTCGGGCAAAATAATGAGCGCAAACAATTATATGATTCAAGAAAAAATGTAATAAAGTCACCATATTTACGTAAAAAATGTCTGTTGTTTGCTTACCTAATTTTCCAACCCACGGCATGGTATGCAAAATGATGGAAAATTCATTTGGCGGCAGCCCAGAGTAGATCAGTCCCAGTGCAGTTGTTGGTAAAAAACTACTAGCGACAGAAAATTATATGTTTTTGAAAATGAAAGAATTGTGCGATTTTAGGCGTTCATTACGATTATCGGCTTTAGAAGTCCAAGTTTTTAATTCAATTTATAAAATACTTATATTATTACATGAGCAGAGAGAAAATTCTGGAGGAGGGTTGAAATATCTAAAAGTTGCCAAAAATCGCCAAAAATTTGACTAAAAATAGAATTTTGGGATCTACAGCGAACTGCGGGTGGTTTTCAATTTCTGTTGGAAGTGTATACTCCCAGACCCTCCACGCCCACGTGTGCACATAATTCACTTGAGTTCTTAGAAATACTCGTTTACCTGTACCTAACATTTTCAAGCCCTAATAGCTAACAAAAAAATTTCTGCGATGGATCTACTCAGCCATAATTTACGGATTGTAGTTGCCTTATACATAATAAGAGGAAAATATTCACTACTATACATAGTTGCTTTCCGTTTTTTCCATCTGAGGCAACATGGTTTTTACTACGGTTTATTAAAAATTTTTTCAACTTTTTGCATTTTTAATCGAAACAGATACAGAAATAGGTATCAAATAAAAAATTAGTAATTCTATTTCAAAAGTCCCTAACTGATAAATTACAATAAATATATAAACCGATACTTTTAAAACATGTCTGAGATTACTTTTAAAATAATTTAGGGCTATATGTTTTAAAAAAAATTATTTTTTATATTTCAATGTGTTTTCAAGCTGCGTATTTTTTAAATCATTATTTAGTATTAGATGTTTTACTTTAGAGAAAAAATTACATCTAGCAGGATTGAATAAATTTGGAAAATTCATTATTTTTATTTAATAAACTTATTTGAACGGCAATAGATTAGAAATAACGTATTACAAAAGACATAAAAAGTACGAATTGCTTTTCCGCGATATGTGAGTAAATTCCAAACAAAAAAAGGAAACCAAGTGAAAGAAGGAAGACAGAATAAAAGAGGATCAGAAAGGACAAACAAGGGCTGGGCATTATGGGTATGCAGATCTAGATCATTCAAATCAGACCCCTATTTCAAAGACTCCTTAAAATTAAATTTCCAAAATATATACATTGTTTAGCGATAATTCAACAACGAGGGATAGAGCCATAGGCGGGCGGCGCCCAAATTCTGAAGGGTGCAAGATTTTTCGAAGGCAAACAAATGGTCTTAAAAATGGTAGTATGGCGAAAAGAACAGAATTTTTCAACGTTTCTCATCGAGCACTATCCATTGGCATCAAAAAATTGCGAAAAAAAGCAAGAAAATTTTCAAAAATTGAATTCTGGGCTGGGGAGATTTTGGTGTTTTTTGAGGGGGGGGGAGATTTTGGTTTCTCGGGGGACTGCATACTCCCCCCCAACCCCCACGCACAGGTGTGGATAGAGATCGATGAGAAACACTATCATTATTTTTTTGGCATTTTCTGACCCCTAAAAGGTTTATTACTTCGTCAGACTCTTTAGAAATTGATCGCTGCGAAAGTATTTAGTGTGGTAAATCAAGGGTAGACCAGGGAAAAGGGAAGTTAAGATTTATTTATAGAAACACTTATTCGGTCCAAATCATGCATGAAATTATTCTTACGTTTAGTGGCTTGAATTCCGAAATCAGTTGCTTATTTTGTTTCAGTGAAATCTAGCAATGAAACCCGAAAAAAATAATTTTTTGGGCTAGTAGCGGAAATTATCCGGCTTGCGCTAAATTACAAATAACTGACTTGTTGACAAAATAATGTTCCATGTTTGGTATTTCAGTATTCGCGCTTTTTTTACTTTTCAGCATTCCTTCCATAAAAATAGCGCTTTGTAATTATATCTAAATTTATGAAAATGAGCACCGATGACAGAATGATTATTTGCCGAATCTGTCAAATATTCGAGCCTTAAAAAAACGCTCAAAACCTGCTAGTATTGTACAAATGGTCAAACTTCCAAAATCCTTTTAATTTATATTTTTTAAGATTTTTTAAGCCATTGCAAAAACGTTTGCCTAGGGTTTGAGAAAAGATTCTCGAGGTAGCTTGCATATATGTCATTGTCATAAACTTATTAGCAAGCAAGTAAGCGCATATTTTGCAGTTTTGTTTCGCTAAAAAGAGAATTTTTTGTCTGTCTTACGTGAAAAAGATGTAAATAGTTTAAAAGGGTCTTTACTACACATGGTCGTGAGGTGGGGTTTGGGAGGGGAGTATATGTTCCCTATACCCCAGAAGTTAAAAAAACTCCGCAAATCACTGAAGACCAATAAAATTTTATTTTTACTTACATTTTTGGTGATTTAACCTATCCTAACTCCCCATAATTGGGGTGCTGCCCATCTATTGTCCTTGTATAAACAACTAAGACTTGAATTTTGAAAATATACGTCGTTATTTGGAGCATTTCCTAGTTAAATTGAGTGCCTCGATTGCTCAATAACACTTTTCCGAGAGTGCTAATCAATTTCAAGAACAACTTCTTCCCTAATATTTTTGAGAAAAAAATGAGATACTACTCAACTGAATTAAATTTTAATACATATAAACTTTATTTTGTACAGCTATCAAATTTAATTAATAAAATTGAGTAGAATGACCAAAAATTGTTAGATTTTTAAAATAATCTCAGATACGCCTTATTGATTCAAGTTCATATATTTATAGCAAATAATAAAGTTTACTCACCAACCGACAAAAAACGTGAAGATAAAATACAAAACGTGATGGTTAATAGCTAGAAAAAATATAAATATTAATCCAAGTATCAATATACGATACACAATTAAAGACTTAACTTTATTTCTAATCAGCTTCGACACTTAGTCCTGTTTTAAACAAATATAAAAAATGTTGTGATTAAAATGTGAAAAGCACGAACAATTTAGAAATTGATGCTTAGTACGGGAATCATTGAGAAATTGAAACATTTAAGTCAAAATTCAAGTTAAAATTAAATTAAAATCTATACGTCAAAACTAATTTTACAACATCTTAAACACTTCTGATTTATCTGAAACGAAAACAGTACAAAAACGTGAATCATCAAGACAAATGAGAATAAAATCGAATAGGTCTTCATAAAACAAATGAAGAAATGACTCTATTTCTGTCAATATTGCAATGGATAAGATCGAGTTTATAGGGTAACAAATGTCTCAGCTCACATTTATTCCCAGTAAGAACTATTTTGTCTCAGATTCTGTCTTAAACTGAAGAGACCCACATATTAGATTTAACGAGAATGCGGATATGAGAATACGATTATTTGACCTTTTTGCCTAATTGAAAGAAAAAAAGTTCGATATTTTTAATAAGGTTTTGTATTAATCCTATAGTTTACGACCAATATGCCTTTTCTAATCCTGATACAATGAAATTAGGAAGTTCGGCTATTGTACAACTGCGAGTGTGTCTAGAAATCAAATTTAATTTTCTAATAAGAAATTCCTCCTACCGTTCCTGTTTTTTTGTAAACAATGTGTAAAAAAATTAATAAAATCTTATTCGAAGCTGTCTTGCGGCGCCAAGCGACAAAATAGGACGCGAGTTGAAAAAAACATGCTAGGATCATATGTGGGCAGCAAGAAAATGCTAGGGGGTCAGGATTATTAAAATTACCGAAAATCTTTTTAAAAAGAATTCTTGACTCTGAAACTTTCTGAGAATAGTCTATAGAATGCTAAAAAAACATCTAACACTTATCTCGCTAAATAGCGTTGCAATAGTTCTGGCCAGCGTCTTTTGCAGTTTATACAAAATTTATTTGACTACAAGTATGCGAAGGTTTGTCAAATAAGCTAACTTATCTAGCTTAAGTTAAAACATAAATTTTAAGGGAAGTCGTTTTTTAACTTCGATTTTTCGAGAAGTCGATCGACAAATATCGTATTTTCATTAGCCGCCATTAGGTAATAAATAGGACAAAGCAATAAAAATTCAATTAAGAAGGAAAAATGAATGAAACAAAGTGATGCAGCAGTATAAACATCTGTAAATGATCTCTATTTTCTTGTTTCACAGCTTAAATCATTAGATTTTGCGACAAATAAAGAATGAAAGCCAATAAACTCAATGTTTTATGTTAACTAGCGAAGCCTAGCGAGAGATTTGCCGGAACACTTTGTTTAGTGAATTAATTTTTTCGCAATTTCGAAAAGTTTTAATAATTACGCACAGCCATATAACTAAAAACAGAATTTTTACTGTAAATTATTTGTTCGCGAAATACTTATACATTTTTAGCGAACGACCTTTAAGATGCACTGAAATTCGCAGAGCAGTAATAAGTAAGCCATTTACATGTGCAATAGAGGAATTTTGGGGGTTAAGCATTAAATTCTTTATCCAGTGCCTTTTTGGGCTGGAAAACGATACGTACGCGCCCTCAACTCTATAATTTGATTTTTTTAATGATGCTCGTTCTTCTTACAGAGTGACTTAAACAGGGATAAAGATTAAATGTGCGCTGGGTATATCGCCAAATCGTACTCTGTTGAAAAAACAAATACTGGGCAGCAAAATTGAGAAATTTCATTGAGTCAACTTTGCTGTTGCGGTATTGCTTTAATCGTTTGTAAACATCACTTTTTGGTAAGTAAATGGAAAAAGTTAGTAGCTAGTGATCTTAATTAGTAAATCTGTGCTGGAAACATCAATCTACATTTTCTTACTTAAAATAGTTATAAAGCATTTTTAACGAAATAAATTGCACTATTTTAGATTATTAGAAACACAATTCATTAGAAAGAATTTATGTGCTGTTTTTAATATACATTAGCAATCCTTTTTGTTTTACGTTATTGAAAATAAATTTTACAATAGAGTAAACCAAAAATGCAATAAAAAGGTAGGTCAAAAAGTCTTTACACTTTTGTTACTTGATATTTGACCCTTCAAAAAGCAATTAGCATTCTTTGAATATAATCAAAAATAGTAACGGTTATAATTAAGATATTTATTCACTACCCTGTTATAACATAAAAACGAAAAAATTCAAAAAATTAAAACGTAGAGTACATTGAACAAGAGATATTTAAGAAATGAGTTTATTACTCAATAACAATACACTTTTGAGCCTAATACTTTGCTAAGAGCAGCACGATTTCTTTGCTCATCGGAAAACCATAAATTTAAGGGGGGCATTGCGGTGTCAACCCCGGAGAAATCCAAGTAATCCTCAGATTATGGTAGACCCTTGGAATTGAGCCAACTCGAATATTCTACTACAGCCTTTCTGTCTTTAGAGAATGCAAGACGAGTTGCCATATTTTGTCAATAAATCATTTCAGGCTTTAAATTAGTAATATGCATGCAACGAAAAATGGAAGAAATAAGTAAATAAAATAAATAAATAAAAAAATATAAAAGAATACAATCAAAAATGGCAAATGATCTCTGTGGAGCAAACAGCATGATTTATGCAGCATGGAGAACGATTTCAATGAATCAAACGCATTGTGTTGTGTTTTATTAAATATTACACTTAAATTAAGGACAATGAGCTCGATGAAGTTAAAATGCAAAATCAATAAATCAAAGAGCAACGCTAAATAAAAGGTTTAGAAAAAATGTCAAGATGTCCTTAATATGACGGAAAAAATCAGAGAAACTATTATTAGTAGACTTTTTCGATACACGCATAAAAATCCATTGAATCGTTGTGCACTATCAGCTTAGCGAAGCTTTGTTATAATCAAACGTAGAGATTTTTAGACCCAATGATCTGGCACAAACTCTAGAATTAAATTATTTATGTATTTTTACGATTTCCGCGTCATATAGATCCCACGCCTTTATTTGCTGCCCATGTAGAGTTATAATATATGCCTGACTTATTTCCCACTTTCATTTACTTTTTTAGCTGACATTGTTCCATATTGTGCAAAAAATACTTTCAACATGCTAAACAGATAAACAGACATGCATTATTCACATTCAGTGTCCGATTCATCTTTTGCTCTACTCAATTTATTTAATTAATATTTTTAAATCTAATCTTATCAATGTTGATTGAAATTCACTGAATCACGTGCAACTAATTTAAATTTGGCGAGATCATAAGTGATTTTACAGTCTCAAACTAGCGCTATCCGAGAAATTGGCGTTTTCAACATCGAACCATTTGGGTACTCGGATGTATCTGAGTAAACTCAGGTAGGATTTTAGTCAAGCTAATAAAACAAGGTACACCCTATCTTCTATAAGTAGGGCTCTGGGGGTGTACACAAAAGTCCCTTGGCAGATTCTAGGGCAGAGTCCTGAAAACATCTGAAAAAGTGTACTTTAGTGTTGAATCATAAAATTAAGATTTTTACAAAATAGATTGTTGGTTCCGACTTTAATCCAAAAGAACTGTAAATTCAAAGAAACTATATTAAGCGTTTAACTAAAAACGAACTATTTTGACATCTTTATGATATATAGTCATACTTAAAGCTTAAGCTTACTGAATTTGCGTCACCAAGATATTTTAACATTTTTACTTTTAAAAAGTTAACCATAAGCACTATGAAGTCAATCGATACAGGATATAATGAGTAATTTGAACGCCTGAAATGTTTGACTTTTTACTGCTTGCTTCCAATAAAAAAATTTTGCTCACGAACAAAATGGCTTGCAAAGAAAAATGCTCCGGTAGAACAAAAAGGACAAATATACTTAGAATAGCGGATTAATATAGACATAAAAGGAGGTGATCAGAAAAAGGCACTTATGCGCTCAACAAATTGTAGGAAACTGCTAAAAATCAGACTTTCTCTAAGATAAACACAAAAACCGAAGTATACTCTGGCGGCCTACAGAAGGTAGTTGAGGCTAATTAAATGAACAGTATATTCCTTTAAAAACTGATCAGTCTATTGAGCTACTTAAACTAAAGATTGATCAAATTTGTCATAAAAATGCAATACTGATATCCAATTAAATCGGCCATCAGGCACTAGTCAAAGTTTCTTTCTAAGCTTTCCAGCAAACAAGTGAGAAATCTTTTGAGAAGACGCTTTCTTTTTCAGAGGCCGCAGAATATACTCAAATTTTTGTTTTGCTTAGAGAAAGTATATATGATTTTTAGCAGATTGTTATGATTTTTTGTGCGCATAGGTAACTTTTTCCTAGTCCCCTCCTTTTATGTCTATATTAATCCCGCTATTGCGAGTACATTTTTCATTTTTGTTCCACGGAGGTTATTTCTTTTGCTAGTACCCTACTTTTAGTTGGAAAAATTTGGGTAAATCGATTAATAAACTCATAGGTAGCTTGCCAAACGAAAGACCCGTATAACACTTTAACAACAGAGGAAACCAAGTTGTTCATCCACATAAATATCTACATAGCAAACTAGACATCCTTCCTGATTTTTTAATAATAGCTTTTTTGAAAAAGTTACCTTCTACAACTTTTTAAAATTAAAATTATTTCTCCTTCTAAACTTTACACATTTATTGAGTAACAAAAACAGCGTCAGACTCGTAATACTGATTTAATGGACAAAAATTTGTAAAAACTAAATGCACAACCTGCAATATCTTGGGCCAAAGTTAAGCTTAAGTGTAAAGTTTGCACAACTAGAGGGTGTACAGCTAGCTGCAGCAAGATCGTAATCCTGATGGTACAAAGAAATCAGCTTCTTTTAAAATAACTTGACCTTCGGCAAGCTACACCTCAATTCTAAGTGCATGCTTTACACCACCACTGCATGTAAAAAATTATGAAAAATGTATTCCGTAATCCTGACGTTCTGAATGACATTTTACAAAAAAGTGATCTTCCACAACATTCTAGGAGCAAAATTGATCTTTAGTGTAAAGTACTTTACATCTCCATTGAGAAAACCGACCCGTCAAGTAGAATGTGTGACCTTTCAGCGTTTACCATTCTAGAGCTGAGATCAGGCCAAAATAGACGCAGAAACGCATTATTCACCCCAGACTTAGAACTTTACACCCCCAGAACAAAGTGAATATTAAGTGTAAAGAAATGCATCTTACTTCAATTTGTAAGCCTTAAGATGTTCTTCAGTTTTACATTAGTCAGGACATACCAATTTATAATTGGGGAACATCGCATCCAGGATAATTGGAAAAACGTTTTATTCATTATAGAGCTAGTATTTTACGCCATCCGCATAACTAAGTATTGAGTGTGGAGAATTCCTGTCAAGTGCGCTTTGAAGAGAGTTTAAACTTTACACCTTCACACCTGACTCAGTATTGAATTCAAGGAACCGCTTTAAATGAGATTTGTTAAATTTGAAACATATTTTATTTTTTAAGTATACTTTGCATGTCTTGATTTTTGACCAGCGAAGTTGGCAAATTAAAAAGGTATAAAACGTGTTTCTTCGTGGACCAAACTAGGTATGAAATTCAAAAACCCGGAATTAGCTCCGCATTGAGTTCAAAGAGATTTAGTTTAAATCAGTATATAGTGTTTCAGTTTTAGTACGTCTGTGCATCTGAATCTTATTTTAATGTTTCTTGCTATCTTTTTCTGCTCGTGTGACAAATGGAGGGCACTGAAAACTGCATAGTAAATCAAATTAAAGTTTGATCGATTGTCGAACAAACGTTAAAAGTTTCACATAAAATTAGCTGCAAGAAGAAGAGATATTTAAAGTTATATTACCGTTTTCGTAAGCGATGCGTTTGCTGCTTTCGGCTCATTTGCATCGAATCATACCCAACTGGTTTTTATCATTCAACAAACCATTTATAATCTGATACGTAGCTTTGCTGCGAGCTTGTCCTCCATGTAGAATCATTCGCTTCTGAATCTTCCACAATTTCATGTTAACCCGTTCCCTACGTGTTTTACGATGCTAGATGGCGCACTTTGAACAGTTTATTCGGTACCTGAGGTCTAATAAACTTCAGGGGCCAAATTTAGGAAGTAACACCCAAGCTGTGCTTCTGCAAAAAGACAAAAACAAATTTTAATTTATGGATATTATATGTTTAGGCTACTTTATCTCAAAAACCAATCCGTGAATTTTTTCAAATTCTACAGTAAGGTCAGCTATAACCTTAAGTGGGCAGCACTAAAATTTAAAGGGAAGAGTTGCAAGACTTTTCAAAAGTCAAAAAATGCATTAAAAATTGTGGTATGGCGATAACACACTATTTTTCAACGTATTTCACCGAATACTATCAATAGGCATCAAAAAATTGCGAAAAAACAGAACAAATTTTCGAAAATTGAATTCTAAAGGGGGTATGTCGGTTTCTGGGGTAGGGGGAGGGGTATTCGGCCTTTCAGGAAGGGGTGGGGTTGCACACCCCCACACCACTCACCCCACACTCACGTGTGGATTAATGGGTCTTGAGTTATTTTGAAAATGTACTTCAGAAAAAACGTTTTTTTACACTTTTTCATTGATTTACACTGCGCTGTGAAATGGTTTACTCTAGTCTAAAGCATATCACAAGTTGATATGATCTGGCGTAAAAAATTGCCCTTTGGCAATTACGTAAGCCACAAGAGCCGCCAAAAGTTTTTTTGATAATCCATCATTTATAGGTTCCAGGAGCCTGATCGAGCCATTTTGATCGAAAATTCGAAGTACCTCTTAAGCCAAAATATGAAAATCACTGTATAATCCGGTGAAAACGTTTTCTTGGGACACAAAATATGTGTACACAGACAGACAACTCGAAACTAATATTAAATATTTGACCAAATATCAATTCCTTTTGAATCAATCGCATTTTAGAGAAATAAATAGTCACCTAATCGATTCCTAGCGAATATTGCTGGCTGACTCCTATGTTAACAGTAACAAAATTTTTTCTAATAGATTTTCTCTAATTCTTTAATTTTTTCTGATATTTTCTCTTCGATTAATCGCTGTGCAGATTCTAGTTTTGACGTAATTGAGTCATGCATTTATGAGAATTTTCTGCTGATTTGATTCCATGAAGAGATACAGACGAAAGTTAATGTTAATCACGTTGTCTTAGCCAACACGGATAAGCATTGAGCTATGGATTCAGTAGAAAAGAATCGTTTTTAAAAGGACTTGTGGCTTAAGTTTGTTTGGCCGGGTGGGAGGTGGGGGCACGCCGCCTCTCATAAATATGGTGCAATGAGAATAATGGAGAGACGAACCTTAATACATTTGATTCGACGATTGGTTGACCTCGAAGTTGCTGTTTACCTTTATTTTTGTACTGTAAACTAGTCAACTGGCGGTTCAAACTTTGAAATACCGAAGTTGCGATTTTCCTTTTTTGCGAAACTATTCTTAAAATTTCGATCTCGTTGTTGAATTTTGAGTCGGAACTTACATACGTAATTTTATATAACTTATTTCATTATTAGACTGAAAAGATAGATGCCTTTAAATTAATTGCGTAGTGTTGTTATAACATTTAAGTTTCTAGCTTATTTCTTCCAACAATGATCTTCCGAGGAGCTTGATTCTTACTTCATGTTTAGGCTTAGTGAATGCGAAAAGAAAATTTTATTACGTTTTTATCATAGATAACGCGTTTATGTGTACCTATAACATTCTTGGGTACCCTAAACATATAAGTACCCCTCTACTGCAGCACTGGGATATGGCAGGTGCAATTTTTTTAAAAGGAAAATTATTAAAAAATTTATCAAGCAGGCTCTTCTGTTTTCGTTTACTCTCAGTACCTAGTTTGTGAAATGCACGTAAAGTTTTGGCGTAACGCTATAAGATACGATAATTCTTATTAGTTTTTTCCGCTGCTTGTCAAATGTCAACAACTCAGTATTAAAGCTTGAAACAATTTAATGCTTTTTAATTGTAGAAGAATAGAGGCTCCAGATGTCATTTTTGGTTTTTTGAATTAGGCATTATTTCTCGAATGGGAGTGTGAAGACTGTGAAAATCTGGGGGTGTAAAGACAAATTTTAGTCACGTTTCGTCTTCTTTATATCTTCCACAAAATCTGGTTATGAGACCTTGAAAATTTGTTTCAATTGAAATGCACTACGACTTTGGGGCTATATTCCACTTACCAGCAAGCTTTTTTAAACTCAATACGGAGTTAGTCCAATGGGGTTTAAAATTTTCATTCTAGTGGATAATGTAAAAAATAGCTTTCATCCCAGATTTCTCCGCCAACTTCCTCGGCTATAAAATTTGAATAAAATGAAAATAAAACACATTTTAAGGGCTAAAGGACGCAGCTAATTGTGTATAAAAAACTAAATTTTGCGTTTTTTCTGGAAGTGTAAAGTTCAAAATAAGGGGTGTAAAATGAGCGAAAAAACACGTTTTCTAACCGTTTTCCACTGAACAATATCTCAAATAAGATACGGAACAAAAGCTTTTCATACATAATCATACCAAAATTTAAAGGCTAAAACCTAGCGCACACCGAATTTCTTTAAACTCAACTGGGAGATAGGTTTAGAGTTTTAAACTTTACACTGTTGAGGGTGGTTAAAAAATACGTTTTTAACCCTTATTTGTTAGCAGCTCTATTCTTCCAGATGTCGGGATAGCCGAATAGAAAAAATAAAGTGCTTTTCACAGGGTACTCGTTACAACAAATTCCATTTATTTACAACAATATTTAGCTTTTTTGGTGGGCGTTAAGTCCAAAATCGCGGACGTTAAAAGTGATTCTGTCTTGTTTTTCTGCCAACTTCAATGGTTACGGTCGGTGTAAAAGTCTAAAATTGTACCATGAGTCAAAAGATACAAGTCAGTTAAACGTGTTTATTTGCACTTAACAATAGTATAAAGTTGTTTACGTCTAATATTTATTTCTCTTCAGACCATTGTGGAAATTATCTTTTCATAAATATTGATCGTAATATAACAGTAATATTAGAATTACTAGTCAGACCAAAGTCTGCTTTGCACTTAGTGTGTATTAAATTATTAAAAGGAGTTTTATTTTGTTATCAAGAGCATTATAGCTAGTAAAACTGGCGTCAATTGCTCCGTGCAGACAAGTTGCGGGCATGCAAACGTACCTACACGAAGTCAGTTTAATGTATGCTCATGCGCTTCCTACTGCTTCAAACCAACATCTTTGATTGTCTTGAATGCATCACTCTACCTACTTTCCCATAGGTACCGCATAGCTAACTTGCTATTTTTTTAGTCGTTTTTTGGTAAAATAGTTTATTTCAATCTACAGGCCGCAGAATATACTTCGATTTTTGAATTACTTATAGAAAGTCTGTTTTTTAACAGAATTTGTGACTTTAGGCGAGCTTCTCCATATTCCCTCCTTTTACATCCTTAATCATCCATAATCCGGAGTATATTCGTCTTTTTTGTTCCATCAAAGCATTTTTCTTTGCTAGTCACTAATACTTTAAACGAAAAATAAATAACGTAAGAGACACTTTGTAAGATCAACTGAGTTGCTTGCATCTTATAGCTACATTCTGCTAAATTACTAATAGAGACTGAATCACTGTATTCTAAATTCTTTATCCGCAAGTGCTAAGCCTAAACAAGTAATAAGCACTCATGAGCGTGGGGTTTAGGAGTGGGGGAAGGGAGGGGGAGGGTTGGAGGAGGACACTGTAGACCTTAGAATTCTATTTTAATAAGATTTTAGGCAATTTTACCCATCCTGACCCCCTCCAGAATTTTCTTGCTGCCCATGAATGGTAGTAAGGATCAACCACCCTGAAAGATCATTGTTGAAAGAAATAAACTCGAAACATAGATGTGATAACCCCAACAATGGATTAATTTAAAAGACATGTCAGTCTAAAACTAAAATATATCATATAAAATTACATATTTTTTTCCGACTCGAAATTTAACGACGAGTTCAAAAGTTTAAGAATAAATTCGCAATGAAAAAGTGAACTCGAAAACTTAGTCTCTCGAAGTTTGAACGCCAGTCGACTAGTTTATGGTACAGAAAAGAAGGATAAACAAAGCGACGCCGAGGTCAACCAATCGAGTAATTAAATGTATTTACCTTTGACTCTGTATTGTTCTCATCGGACCAATTTCACAATAGGCGGCGTGCCCCTCAAATCAACTTAGCCGTTCTTGTTCCCTTCGACCACACTGGTCAACAAATTAGAACTTTTTGCTTGCATTAGAAACGAAGTTGATTGATTCTTGATATGATTTTTACGCTAATTCATAATCTTGCCTTATAATTTTTGTAGCACGTCAAGTTTTTGAGATATTTGCATATTAAAATTTATGCAAATTACGATTTCTCTGCGTGTAAATATCAAATTGGAGAAGGCAAAGTGATAACAGTAAGACAAAATCTTAAAACATTAATCTTACATGATTCCATCCTAAATTTAAAACTGTTCCCCTAGCTTATTTTACTCACTTCTGTAGAATAAAATACATAATTTGCATATTTTACACGGAGTGAAGTATGAATCCTTGTCTGCCTAGTATGTCTGCCTCTAAATAAGTTCGAAGACTTTCTTAATTAATTTTGTTGCGCTGATTTTGAAATCTGCGTTTTGTTTTGTGCTAGCCCATTCACTTACAACATATTCATAATTTATATAATTTCTAGAAATTCTGAAGAAAAATTTTTAACGCAAATTGAAAAGTATAAAAACTTTTAAAACTGGACACTTATTGACTTCCAACTCTTTCAAACAATTAGAATATAGTACTTTGTCAATACTAAAGGATGCGAATAAGGCCATGATTATGATTTTTATTTACATTGGAAAACTTTTTTAAAAGTTCTAATGGTATGAAACTTCTGGAACTACATATACTGTTTTGCAATATACTTTAAAATATACTTTTCAGAAAAATTAGGTTTGCTAGTGTAAAACCGTAAGCAAATTTGTAATCAGCTTAAAAAACTGTTTTGGAAGATATTCAATAATTTTAGATCTAAAACTATTATGCCGAATATATGTGTCAAACTTTACACTTCAATAAATATGCAAATTAGGTGCAATATTTTACAAATGAGAATGAAGTAAGCAACGACATTGATATTTAAATTACTAGTGAGTCTGTATAAAAACAATTTTAGAGTTTAAACTCGAAAAAATCGTCATTGTTCCTAGATTTCCATAATACATATAAATGAAAGCCGTGATTTGCATAAATTTTAATGTGCAAATATCTCAAGAAGTTTACGCACTTGAGAAATTTTAAGACAAATTCGGAATCAGCGCACAAATCTGATTAAGAATAAATTAATTTTGTTTCTGACGCAAAATTGTTGTTGACCAATGCCATCTTCGCCCGGAGTTATAATTCAACATAAGAGCACAATAAACATATTCTGAAGATCAAAAAGTCAATATTTATTTTTTATCTAAAAGTAATTAATGAAAGTGATGCCTCTATCACCGTGTAGTACTTTAATAAAACGAAATTTTAATCTGTGACCTAAACAATAGTCTTTTTCTTATAAGCCCCACCCTCGGGCTAAATAAGGGTAGAGCTACACAGCGACTCGATCACTAATATTGACGGCAAAAACACTTTAAAAGTAAATATTCACCTAAGGAATCCACACTGTGAGAAGCCATATTGAATGCTTCGCTGATTGCGAAGAAAATGCTTAGATATATGCAGGCGATTAGGTATTTAATGATTAAATTTGAAAGTAAAATAACATTTGATTCTTTTATGACTTTTCTCGAAGAAACATTCGTTTTTTTCGTGAATACGCGTGAAACGGTTCAATTGGAACCTCGTATTTATATACTTGATATACATTTTAATAAAATCGACTTGTTACGTGATTTAGAAAAGCTTACAATTTTCGCAACTTTAATGTTCCTTCGCACTTATTTTAAATCTAATTTTTATTCCAATCGCAGAATTTCAATTGCTTGCTTTGTGCTTAATTTTAATAATTTATGACTATGTTGATGTATGCAGTGAAAGTGTTCTGTATATTAGATATCTAAATAGTAAATAATTAGTCCTGTGACATTTAGTTAAAAATAATCCGCTCAAATAACCTGTCCAGAGTCTAGAATCATACAGCTTAGTTACTTGGGGAGGGGGTAGGCATCCTCGCAGAAAGCAGAATACTCCCAGAAACCAAATCCATCATTAATATAAATCCTCTTACTCAAAATAAAGTAGATAATGGCAATAATTAAATAATAATAATAATATTTGTAATAATAATATTAATAATATTGATATTATTATTAATAATATTAATAATTATAATAATAATAGTATTATTATAATAAATAATAATAATAATAATTGATAATAATAATAAAAATATTAGTAATAATAATTATACTAAAAATAATATTAATAAAAATAATGATAATAATGATAATAATAATATTAATAGTAATGATTATAATTATTATTATAATTATAATAATATCAATAGTGATATTACTGATTGTAATAATTATAATTATAATTATAATAAAAATATTATTTATAATAATAATAATAATAATAATAATAATATTAATAATAATAGTAATAATAATAATAATAATTATTATTATTAAGTAGTATAGAGGGGGGTTCGCGCGCGCATTTCAGTGGTACCGCTATGTTATAACGTGTGAAAAAGTCGTCCTATCGTTTCTACATAATGGTACCGTTTTCTGCGGCTTAAGCAAGGACCGGGAAGTCGAAGGACCGGGAAATCTAAGGACCGGGAAGTCAAAGGACCGGGAAGTCAAAGGACCGGGAAGTCAAATTTATATATACACACTTGTTTTGTGCTTAAGTTTAGTTGCATAATGTGTCTGAGCAAGGACCGGGAAGTCATATCAATAAGTTTCCAGCAGCAGCAGATAGCCTAGTAGTTATACCTGGGACCCTGGAGTGCAATGCTATAACATAGGCAATGGTTAAGGATAGGCAATTTTTAAGAATATACAATGTTATAACATAGGCTAATGATGTAACATATACAATGGTTAAGCTTAGGCAAGGGGAAGGAACCTTGCGCCTTGGGGCGGGGACCAGGGCGCAATGATTAGGCATAGGCAATGGTTAAGGATATACAGTGCTTAACGATAGGCAATGGTTAAGGATGGGTAATGGTTAAGGATAGGACATAGTTGAGGAGTGGAAGGGTCAACATTGGCACAGTGCCAGCTTAGGCTTAAGTGTAACCTAAGACTAAACCCCGAATTAAGATTAAAACTAGACCAAACCTGAATTTAGTGTAAACTAAGATCAAAATGAGCATAGTTGTAAAAAACATACTATTTGGCTAAACTATGGCTACCCAGCTACAACTTCCTGGGAAGCGGGAGGGGGAGCCCCCAACGCAGCCCCTTACAATACTTATAAGCAGTGGTCCGCTCTTGCTACCTCTGCCACTCAGTCTTAAATATATCTAAAATGTGCCAAAGTAAGACAAAACTAAGCCCAAGGACAAGATGTGAGTGTAAACTAAGCTTAGATAAGCCAAGGTGTAAAACAAGCCTAAGTGTTATAGAAATTTATCAAGCAGTGTATGGCTTCCTGGCCCGTTATGTCCACATGGTAGATTATGCAATTAAGTCTTGAGTGTATAGTAGGTGAATGTTGTAAAGTAAATTCGAGTAAGCCTAGCTAAGCTAGGAAGTAAATTGGGTCTAAGCACAAAAGGAGTGTGTATATATAGGTTTGACTTACCAGTCCTTTGACTTCCCGTTCCTTTGAATTCCCAGTCCTTTGACTCCTCGGTCCTTTGTCACTTCCCGGTCCTTCGTCACTTCCTGGTCCTTTGAATTCCCGTCCTTTGTCACTTCCCAGTCCTTCAAGTCCCCGGCCCTTCGACTTCCCGGTCCTTTGACACTTACTGATCTTTTAGACTTCCTGGTCCTTGCTTAAATGTGTTGATACAGTGGTCCGCTCTTGCAATACATCAGCACGGTTATGCATGCTGTGTGTATCCCCAGCCATTGCAAATAATAGACTGATTTAGCCAAAATCTTGGATTTAGAATGAGCATGTGTTGTAAAAGATGCACCTCACATGCTGTAAGTTTGTGAACTAATTTAGCTGAAAATTTGTTGATTATGGGTCATGGTCGAGAAAATCCAGTAGTTTTACTGTATTTAGCTATTTTTACCTCAAAATACACTGTTTTTGTCTCAAATAGCTCAAGAGTAATTTCTGCATGTGTCTTGCAAATGAGATCGACATGATATACAAAAGGGAAAAAAGTGAAAGTATATACTGTAAAAGTGAATACATGAGGAAGAATAGCACAACTTGATTCAGAATTTAGGATACAGGTCATACACCTTTAACAAAGTGTGTACTATTTGTAGAGCTAAGCACAAACTCACACCGTTATGATTAGTTAGGTCTCCGAGGCTATTCTTCTCTTCTGAGGAGTTTAACAAAACTTTTCATTTCAATACAATTAATGCCTAAGAAACATAATCAACATGTATTATCACCTTTAGTTGGTTCAATCACTTCTTCTTTATTTGTATAACTTAAAGTAAAGTGTGCACTTAATTCAGTTATATGTGAGCATTGAAAATGGCTCATAGATTGTAGAACAATTAGAAAGAAAGTAAAGGAAAATTGAGCAGTTTAGAAAAAAGTGTGCATAGTTTGGAAAAAAGTGTGCAGAGTAGAGAAAAAAGTGTGCAGAGTTTGGAAAAAAGTGTGCAGAGTTTGGAAAAAAGTGTACAGAGTTTGAAAAATTTTTCACATGCTATAACACAGGAAGTGTGCAGAGTTTTGAAAAAAGTGTGCAGAGTTTGGAAAAAGTGTGTAGAGTTTGGAAAAAAGTGCAGAGTTTGGAAAAAGTTTGCAGAGTTTAGAAAAAAATTGTACAGAGTTTGAAACATTTTTAACACACTATAACATAGGAAGTATGCAGAGTTTCGAAAAAAGTGTGCAGAATTTGGAAAAAAGTGTGCAGAGTTTCGAAAAAAGTGTGCAGAGTTTCGAAAAAAGTGTGCAGAGTTTGAAAAAAAGTATGCAGAGTTTGGAAAAAAGTGTGCAGAGTTTGGAATCAAGTGTGCAGAGTTTGAAAAAAAGTGTGCAGAGTTTGGAAAAAAGTGTGCAGTGTTTGGAAAAAGTAAGCAGAGTTTGGAAAAAGTGTGCAGAGTTTGGAAAAAGTGTGCAGCGTTTCGAAAAAAACCGAGAATATTAAAACATATTTTGGGGTTATTCAAAATGTCATTATCATTCAGCCAATGTAATATAATAGAGACGTTGTAGTATAAGTGAGTGGCCTGAGTTCAGCAGTTATTCGGGGCTAAGAGCGGCAGGCAAGAATGATTTGGTCAAAAACTCTTTTTGCTTTGACATAGTCTATTAAATAAATTATACAGGTATATTAGACGCAACAATTTGATGATGTAGGCATGTGTTTAAGATAAAAACACAAGAATAAGAATCTAGGGTGGCTTACTTGGGTAGTGTGGCTGTGAAATAATTTAATAGTCAGCCAATTTTCATATAAATAGGTATTATTTGCACACACACATTAGCTACGTAATTGTCCAGGCTGTTTGCTGGCTATAATATTCATCATTGCAACCCTTCATACATGTAAGGAAACATTGCATTTTCATGGATTAGCAACATAAAGATTACAATACTGTTAGGTAGTGTTAAACAATATACTGCATACAGTAGGCAAAGTCTGTTTAGTTTATAAGAGTGCTTGTAGAGTTTAGAATTTTTTTGTAAAGTTTGGAACATTTTTTGTAAAGTTTGGAACATTTTTTGTAAAGTTTGGAATTTGTTTGTAAAGTTTGGAACATTTTGTAAAGTTTGGAACATTTTTGTAAAGTTTGGAACAATTTTTGTAAAGTTTGGAACACATTTTACACGTTATAACATGGAAAGTTTGTAATGTTTCAAACATTTTTTTGCAAAGTTTGGAACATTTTTGTAAAGTTTGGAACATTTTTGTAAAGATTGGAACATTTTTGTAAAGTTTGGAACATTTTTTGTAAAGTTTGGAACATTTTTTATAAAGTTTGGAACATTTTTGTAAAGTCTGAGAAATTCGAAATAAAGCTTGTAAAATTTGGAACAAAACTCATAAAAGTCACAAGAAAGTTATATAAATGATCAAATATCCAAATTCAGCCACAATTAAAGGGGTATATTGCATCCAAAAATCCTTTTTTCTATTGCCTAAGTTAATAAGGCAAGTAAAGCATAAGGTGTACACGCTCTTAAGCATTTGTACAGAAATTTGTATTTGTGACACTGCGTTATCTGTCTTATTGTTAGGTATAAGCATGATATTGCACAGAGTGCTTGAAATCTTGCTTGTTAATTGATAAAGAACTAGAAGCCTTAGCACACAGAAATTTGCCAGAAATACTCATATTGTATACACAATACTATTTAAATTCCATACTTTATTGGGAAAGTGTGTGTTAAGCTCAGTTGCATTGCTACATTAATTAAGCAATTTAGCCACAAGACAAAAAATCAGGCTGCATGCTTTTGTCTATATTGTAAAATTATCATCTCAGTACTGCAAATCCTGATATTTGAGACCATAAATTCAGAGTTTTGTCTATACAAAAGCTAATTTGTGCAGAAAAGTGTTATTCTATCAATCCAATTCTGGCATCTTTTAAAGCTTATTTTAACTTCATTTTATAGGTAAAAGCAGAAATGTACTACCTGGTGTCGCTGAAATCATCTAAGAGTGTTAGACCCTGAGAAAAGGGGGATCCCCCACCCTATAGGAACCTGTGCTTCTTCAGGTGCAGTATATATGTTAAAATGGCGTTTGGGTCGGCCAGTGAAACAAACCATCAGCACAGGGGAGTAGAGATGTGCTGGGCCGCCTTTTCAGCCGGGGTCACAGGGACAGTGTTCTTACCAAAATATATCATACAGTATATGTTGACATGTCCCACCCATATTTCCAATACATGCAACAAAATATTAATTCTCAATCATTGACTCATTTGGTGCACGTAGCTCGGTTTGTGTATTTTTTATTGCCATTAATTGTACTGATGTACTAGGTGTTTACCATATTTACTGTAACTCAATGGTAAACTATAGTGGGGCAAGTGGCTGTCATTCTTCCATTTGTAGAGCACTAAACCATCTATATAAACATAATTCAAGCATACAGAGGCTGGGGCATACTATAGTAAGTGAGCTACGTAAGTATTACTCAAAATTGACATAATTTGGAAATCTTAGGATTCTAAAAAATAATGACACAGCAGGTTGATACTGCCCATTTTCTATTAGGGCCGTATGACAGAACGCGGAATAGTGCTATTCCAGGATAAAACAGTGGGATAAGAGGGCGGAATAAAATATTCCGGTATTACACAAAACGGAATAAACAGTGATATTCCAGGAATAAAGTTGGTATGACAGGACGCGGAATAGCGGCCGCTAACCTTGGGATAAAACGGCGGAATAAAAATAAGCGCTATGACAGAAGGCGAATTAAGTTATATCGGGAATAAAAACAGCCGCTTTTATTCTGCCATTTTATACCTAGTCAGAGCAGGTATATGTCAGCGGAATAGTAGTGAAAATCGTTTCTAATGCGGTCTTAAAGGGTGTAAATGTGTCGAAAAATTTTAATAAGATAGTTGAAATATTCCTCTTTATCCAGAAATTCAATATTGGTGTTCTCGCTTGTATTTACGATCAAAAAGATGCTGAAATTTTTCTAGTGCGTTTGCTCCACGAGTGCAGCTCGTCTAGTTGAACTCTTGGTAGAGAGATCTCAAAATTTTTCGATCATGCATTACTAAACACGCTGAGTGGAGTGATTTAAAAAATTAATGCAGTAAGTAGTAAGTATAATCAACAAGTTGAGAGAAATATTTACCATGAGTACACAAAAAAGAAGTTTTCCATGCACAAACTATGATAAATTTTTTGATCTCATTGGTAATGGTTTATTTTTATTTTTGTTTTCCGTTGAAGTGTAAATGTTGGGGTTCGCACTAAGTCTACTAAATCGACACAGATACAAACACACCTGACATTTGCCTTTGGGATTTACTTACGTGAGGTACCTAAGCTGCTCTTACGCTGGTCCTAATTGCTTAGTCCCTGGACGAACTTCGATTTTCTGGACCCTTGTAGACCTACGGCTTCGACTCCCTCAGTCCTAATATTGCTGACTGCACTTTTGTCGGGAGTCTCAGCAGCTACGCCCTAGATCCTAAGAGTACCTACCTAAATCCCGGAATTGCCGTGAGGTCACTTGAGCTATCTCAACCCTGCTTAAGTTGATAAATTAATTTGTTTTCAAAGTTTACACTTGTTTCGAAATGTTATGGTTCCTAATGTACGTAGCACAATGAAATTTGAAAACAACACCAACGAGCTCTAAGCTGATCAGTCATCATAAATAATTACATAATATTTTTGACCAATTTTGGGTTGAGAAAAGAATATTGAATTTAGAACGAAATAAATAATTAAAAATATTCACCTTTCCAATCCACCAAAATCACAGAAGTCCTCAACGTGGGAAAGCCGACCAACCTCACCCTTGGTATAACAAACCACTGGGTGGGTTTTATGATTTTATTCGAATATGTACACCCGGCAGTAGCCGGGAAGCAAAAACAAAATATCACTAAACCTCAAAACAAGCCAAGCGACGATTTTGTCTAAATGCAACTACTAACTATCCCATCACGGGATCATTACAGTAAAACGAAAACTTAGAACAAATTATTATTAAATTAAGATTACTGTTAATCAATTAGAATGTTCTAGAATGCGATATGCGGTAACACATAAAACAATTACTATTAGCATATACTTAATTCTATTTTACCGGACAAGTATCTAAATGATTTTGTTATAAAAATTAGGGATTTAAATGAGAACTGAAGGCATAGCCACAAGCTCACCCATCCACAGATGTCTACTCGAGATAAGCTATGTTAAGCAGCATACGCTATCTAACAGTTTGCAATGTGTAACTCTCGCAGTTACAGAAGCAAGCAAGCGCTTCCATTAAACCGAATTAAAAAAAATTTATTTGGTAACATTCAGAAGTCTCAAGTCAATTCCATGCATCAATGCACAAGTTACATGCGCGCGCTACACACAACATTGTATTTACGTCCTATGATTTCAAACGAATAACGTAACGTGCCTACAATATGCAGTATGTGTTAGACGGGCAATCTATACATAAAAGCAATGGAATGCATAGCTTAACTCTGTGAATAATTCAGTTATCCCAGGAATAGCTATTCCTCGCGTATTTTGCGTTCTGTAATACCAAATTTTCTTATTCCTGAGATAGCTTATTCAGTCCCTTAACCCAGAAATAGCTATCACGAGAATAAGTTTTATTACGAGAATAGCTATTCCTGGAATAGAGCTTATCTCAGGAATAACTTATTCCGCTTTCTGTCATACGGCCCTTATTTGCTTGACTATTCACAATTTGGGGACCACTTATTTAGATAAGAATTCTCATTTTTGGCATATTAACAGAAAAAGGGTAATTGGCCAGAAATGACAATGCTGCTTTGTCAGTAGTAGCATATGTATCCTAGCTCAACCCTTCATGGCAGCAAATTTCAAGGTTTTTCACCCGGCCCTGCACAAAGTTCCGCATCTTTAGACCGATACACAAGGCTTACATTTTGGAAGACATTTGTCAGCAACCTACAGCATGGTGAAGAGCAGGCATCAAAACGCTAAATGAAACATTATTGAGGCAAAAAGAGAACAAAAGTCATTTGCCTAGAACATTATAAATATTTAAATAATATAAAAGCTATAATTAACATTAGTGAGCCACTTCGACAGTGATCCTATTATCTGCTGCAAAGCACCCAGCATATACAACAATTCGTTTTGCCCTAATGTGTGCATTAATTGTAGTAGTATGGAGGGGGGGGTCGCAAACGCATTTCAAGGGTACCGCTATGTTATAACGTGGGGACAGGCCGCCTATCTTTTGTACACAAAGGTACCACTTTTTAACCTGCTTGTTGGGCCCTGAAACATTAGAATAAGCAGACTCAATTAAGACTCTGAGTGAAGCAATTGTAATATCGCGCATTGGCTAAGTGACGCAGCATTGGCGAAGCAATTTTTTTGCAGCTGGTAATATCGCACATTGGCTAATAATAAGCGCATTGGCGGAGCATTTTTTGCAACTGGCGGCTCTCTTTTATGTCTGCGCAGCCTGTTTGGAATTTATAATAAGCGCACTTGCAAAGAATTTTTTATGATCGGCGCATTTTGTTGACTAGCGAAGCAATTTTTTTACAATAGGATTAAAAAGAGTAGTTATACCTATGAGCTCAGGGCGCAATGTTATAACATAGCCCATGTTATAAGATAGGCAAACCGGGAAAACACATTGTGAGGTGTTCAAAACACATTATGATGTGTTCAAAACGCATTGTGACTGAGTGATGGAGGTGTGTCATTAAGGAAAGCAGTCTTGGTGAAGGGGCCTTGGGGAGGAGCCTGTGTCCCCCAACATAGCCCATGTTATAAGATAGGCAAAACGGGAAAACGCATTGTGACGTGTTATTGGGCGCACAAAATGAATAATTAACGATTAATTAAAATAATTAAAATAAACTTAACGAGTTAAACAAGCTTAAACACACTTGACGTGTTATGGGAGCCCCTGGGAGCCGCCGCCGCCAATAAAACACGCTTGACGTGTTATCTGCAGTGATAAAAATTAGTGATAAATCTGAAGCAGGGGTCCGCTCTTCCAACACATCAACGCAGTTGTGTGTATCCCTTGAGTGACAATTCTGAGGCAGGGGTCCGCTCTTGCTACCCCTGTACACACTTGAGTGATAATTCTGAAGCAGGGGTCCGCTCTTCCTACCCCTGTACACACTTGAGTGATAATTTTGAAGCAGGGGTCCGCTCTTCCAACACAGTTGTGTGTATCCCCTGTACACAGTATCTATTAATTTGTTAGTTTTAAATGCAACTTAACAATGGTTTTGCCAAATTCAAAAGGAACTGGCTGACTTTGATCAGTTTTAACGTTAATTTCAATAGTATTGAAGGATTTTTTCAGCACAGGTATATAATGCGGGGTAATATACAAATGATTCACAATGTCCATGTACTTTCCTTCAATATTTACGACTTGCAAGAGGGGTGCAAAAACGTTTCCAACAATTTGAGGCTCAACTCTATCACAATATACGTAAAAATTATGCATTCCACCTAGCATATCGGGAGAATGATGGGCAGTTATACTTAATTCTTGCGCAATAGTGTAATTGATGTTATCAAGTTGACTTTCTAGAAACCCCAGCATATACATTAAATGTTTGGTCAACTTTACACTTCGAATATATTCAGTATTGATAATCAAATGACAAAACTTCTTGTTTTCATCATACTTTAAGCCAAGATTTTCTGTATACTTGACTTTTTCTTTCAGACTGACTGTTTTTAAACCACTTTTTATGGTTTTCACAAGATCGTGTATAGTCAAGTACCTGGCTCGAGGAATCAGCATTTTTATTCGCGTGTTTTAGTTTTCAAATCATAAAACTGTATCATGTTCTGATCTTCGGCTATATTATGCCAAGTGTTTGCATAGATTATTTCGGCCAGCCCTACTTCCCACTCGCCTTTAAGCACAATATGTCTAGGCAGCTTTGTAATAAAAGTAGATGCGGTATTTGATTCTTGAGAATTGCTCGGAAGCGTCATGTAAAACTGTTTAGGATCCATGTTTGTGTCCTTTACATTTTCTCAAAGTATTTATAGATTTCAGGCGTGTGCATAGATTTTACAATTCTTTTGAATGAAACGCCTTTTGCACAAAAATGTAGAAAGTAGATACACATATGACCGCATGATGTAGAGAAAAGTCCCTGAACTCTCATATTATTATACGTGTATGATGAAGCATTTTTCTCAATATATTCTCTGAGCTCAAAAGGTTGCTGGCCATAGCTATCAAAGTAATCACAGTGCGCCTTATGACTGAAAAACATGGCGACCCAGTGTGACCCCGGCTCATTACTAAAATCCAAATTGACTATTAGTGCGGCAGGGTAGTGGGGTATAGGTGGAAGGCGATCAATAGGGAAGACGCCCAGTAAAATTCTCTTTACACCAGGATCAGTGCCTAGAATTTTCAGTATTTCAAGAGTGTTCATTTTCAAGCGTTATAATCGTGAAATGTATTGCGATTTTTATCAATCATAATCAGATTATCGAATTCGGCATATATAATAATTTCTACTCCAGAGTCTGGTAAATCATCTGCAAACTTGACATTTATACTTGTTGTTCCTTCACGCACTAGATCCCAATGCCCACTATCATCTGCATCGGGCATCAGGTCAAACACAAAGAAGCAATGACTCGTCTTAAACTCATTACGGCTAATGAAATTGCCTTTATTATCATGACCAATATCAAGTGCATCGTACATCTGATTGAATCCCTGAATAAACTTATTATGCTTGAATGATACATTTAGTGAATGAGTTTGCCCTCCGCATGTCACTCTTACATCATAAACACTAAATGGGCTGAAATTAAATGGCGATTTTGATAAACTGCCTCAAAATGCACTTCCTTTGACACAAGCAAAAACCAGCCGTCTTGGCAGCTGGCCGGTAAATAATGTAAAATTGGGCGTTTCTCTTGAAGGGTTGGACACGTGCATGTTTGTCATGACAACCCGTCTTATAGGATATTTTGCAGTATATGCTAACATTGTTTGCTCCAGAGCTAAACTTACGCTTTCCAAAACTTCTACTTTCCGCACAAACAATTTCATTACTAAAACATTAAGTTCTAGGGGAATATCTTCAAAGCACTGAAGGACAAAATTATTGTTGTTTCTGTGTAATTCTAGGCAAAAATCTGTGAAATTCAGCAAATATCTGTCTTGTGAGAACATGTCAATGTGTAAAGGCGCAGATACTTCCACAATATTTGAATCTTTGAACAACGCCGCACATTCTTTGAACCCTTTATTATCTGCAGTGTCCACATTAGTCCCACCTTCATGAAAATACAGCGCAGACTGAAGATGAGACAGTTTCGCATCAGAACCATAATTTAATTCTGTTTCAAAGTATGATCTGTAAGCATATAAATCGGAGCTGTCAAACACTAATCGGCCGCCTAAAAAGCACTTGAGTTGCTTAAAGAATGTTTTGCCTATAAGATTGATTGGCGCATAATTTGGTACTGCAGCTCCAGCTGCGAGCGTTGGCTTTTTAATTCTTAGTGCCATGTATATATAACTCCTGTTCATTTGCATATAGTGAGGATCGGGTGGGATCCTAAATTCATATGGTCCTTCATTTGTTATAGGGTGCATAGGCTGCACTTCATCCCAAAATCCTCTTTTGACGGCAACCTGTGTAGGAGGAACTGTGAAAAGATCCAGTTCAGATTTCGTACTTGGAATAGATTTTACGTCTATTAGAGCCATTTTTTCGAATTAGTTTAGTAAATGCATCATCATTATTCCTATTTATAGACTTTTGACGCTTGCCTAAACCTTCCCCAGACATAGCCATTGATGCCTCATCTAAAAATTGCGCCGCCTCGTGCTTTGAATGTTCTTTGGCAGACTGAAATAATGGTTTTCCTTGCGCAACATCAGATGCAATATTAGCTCCTGCCGCTAATGCATGCTTGCCCGCACTTTTACCAATTGATCTCAGTACAGGCACAGCCATTCTAAATAATGATTTGAAGAAACTCCCTAACCCGCCACCTCGCTGGTATGGTACGCCTCTATACCCTTCTAGGCCATACCCTGTTTGTGCCGCCTGTTCTGCGTAATATTGTAGCCAAAGGCCACTGTTTTCAGGATTGAATTGAATATGCATTTTTAGTTTTTTCTATTTCTACAATATTTTTTCTATTTATAGATTTTATTCATCCCAGGAAAAGTCACCTTCAGAGGCCACTATGCTCTTGCGTTTCCTATTAGCTATACTCTCAAGTGGGGCGTTTGAACGTCTAAGGACTCTAGCCAACTCTTTTGCACCAATTGGAGCAGGTACTGTTTTACGATCACGAGTGAAGTCGTGCACTAAATCGACAATATTTGATCCATATATTTTTTGCCCATCAATGACAATCTCACCCGATGGTTCAATGTCTATACCAGGATCGTCATTAATATGCTGTAATAGCAGTTTTGCATTTGGCTGTAAGGTTTTTGGAATACCAGCTATAATTTCTTTGCTTTCAATTGATTTTTGTGGACCTAGAATAGTTAGTTCGTACGGTTTCTTACGCTGTTCCTGCAATCGGCCAAACTTGCTCAAAATTTGATTATATTTTATCATTTTCAAGCCTGATGATGAATGCTTGTCATTCAATATTTTGTACATCTCCCGATCCATGGCGTTTAATACTTGATCCACTGGTTTACTTTGTTCAGCAATATCTGCTGGCACCAAAATCATTTTCTCTGCATGCTTCATTTTATAGCGTCTGCTAGTAAACTACCTACAACTGATAGAATAGGTGTCAATAAAAGAGGTAAAAAGCCACCATTCTGAATAATTAAGCGTTTTTTATACCTTGTATTTACTCGCCTATTATTAGCTAAATATCGTATTTCGTTTTGGTATCTTCTTAACTTTTGTATATCTTTATCAGTAAAAGGGATGTTGCCATTAAGAAAATTGTTTGCGCAATCACAAATGCATAAAAGTTGATCTTTACTTGCCTTATTTATAAGCGCATCCCGTTGGGGTTTTCTTGCAACACTCAGCAAATGTAAGCAACTAATGTTTCGTTTTAGTCTATGAGGAGCCATTTTTACAGCTTTCAGATAAATTGCACTGCATATTTATAGATTTTGGCACATACACTGTAGGGCGCTTGCTCAAAATATCAGTTTTCAACCTGTGTAAATCCTTGGCATTTTGTGTCAAGTCAATGAATAGGTATCCATGTGGTTTAGATGTAGCATCTGAAAAGGCTTCAAGAAAATATTTTGGATTGCTAGGATATAATTGGCGTGATAAAATATGTGATTGCAGCTGATCTGCAGGGTTTTTGAAAAGGACTACATAATCTGAATTGATGCGCGAGGTACGAAGGCCCTCATAATATAAGTTCTGCACGATCTGTATCACACTTATGTTCCAATGATGACAACCTCTAGTGAACAATTGCATAACTTGAGCATTTCCTTTACTTTCATGCATTAGATCGTCAAGAATCAATAGTTGCGGTGCATGACTCTTTTCTTTGACTATCTTCCTAAAGTCGGGTAACCCTTTAATGAAGGTAACATTCTTTATTTTATAGTATAGGGGCTGTTCTTCGCTGTAGCACCAGTAAATTTTGCTCATTTTTGTATCAATGATTTTGTCTCTATTTTCGATAAGCTGCTTCACAAATGTTGTTTTACCAGATTTTGTGGGACCAGAGACAATACACGCAAAAGGGTGGTGCATAATCATTTTGGCTGTTCATAGAATTTTAATTCTGCTTTTGACAAAATTGTATCAAATTTCTTTGGCCAATTTTGAAAATGCACTTTATACTCTCCTTTGCCCTTATTTATAATTTTACCTATTCGCTTATGTTGCTCAGCCTTAGGTTCAACTATTTGTAATTCTTTTCCCATAGAATGCCCCTGTTATTGGCTCACCCATGATATCTTCTAGTTTATACATTTTTGGGCAACTGTCTGATACCTCTTTAATTCGAAATAATTCATCAGTGAATGTATGTTTACTGGCTTTTGTGAAGCTTTTTTCAATGTTGTTATTCGCACCAATTGACCAACATCTAATGGCTGCTCAGCAGCACATTTCTTTTCTTTTCTTAGCATAAATGTTAATAAATCACCAACATTTTCAGAATTCACATCATTAGGGGCTATTTTATTGAGACTAGTATGAGGAGTGCTATTATAACTTTCAATAATGCTTTTGTACACTCTAGTCCAGTTTTGATTAGAATAATATGTCATAAACTTCATCAATTTATCTCGAAACGTTCTATGGAAACGTTCTACAAAATTTGCTTTTATTTCAGGGCTGCTTGTTAATATATGCTTAATTGAGTGAGCTTTCAGCAATCTAGTGAATTCCCCTTTGAATTCATTACCATGATCGCTTCTTATTGATTGTGGAACAGCTTGTTGCAGAATAATTTCAAAAGCCTGGGATGCTGCTCTAGCGCTTTTATTTCTCATTGCCTGTCCATAGGCTTTACGTGAGAAAACATCAACAGCCATTAAAATATATCGATTCCTAAAATTTCTATTCTGAAACTCTCTCAAGTCCAACAAATCTATATCCCACAATATGTTTGGCCCAGATACAATAATTGCTCGTCTGTGAAATCGCTTTTGTATAGGTTTATGCAACTGATATGTGAACTGCTTTTGTAGAAAAGATTTTATCAGTCTTGGTGATTTCTTTGAAACTTGCTGCAACTTGTTCATTCCTGAAAATGAGGCAGGACTTTTCACATTAGTCCATTGCTTTTTAATGCTCTCCATTTTTCATCATTTTTGATAAGTATTTGTTCTTATATTTATAACCTATTGTATTCCAAACTTTGTTCCAAATTTGACAAACTATACTCCAAACTTTACAAAAAATGTTCCAAACTTTACAAACTTGCTATGTTATAACATATAAATTATGTTCCAAACTTTACAAAAAATGTTTTAAACTTTACAAACTTTGTTTCATATTTTACAAAAGTTTTTGCGCCCATTTGTCGATGTCCGACCTACACCACGAGGAGGTTGGCACAATGGTAGGTCATTTTCAGTTTATATCTATTTAACCATGGCTCTAGAACTCCTAACCACGTGCCCGGTTCAGAGGGATATTAGGCGCCCTATTACCATGAAAGAGCAAAAAATCCTGAAAATTTATTTTTTTGTGTGTTCAAATGTCAAGTGGGACTGTAGATATGCCGTCAGACAGGACTTTTCTCTTAATGTATAGATACGGCAGTCCCTCACGTCGTTTTCACCATACAATGAATAATTTTGAGGTTTTTTAACTTCCCTGAGAGAACTAGAAAGATTCAGAACATGAGACATAACTCATTAGAAAGAACATTAAATTTTCTAGCTATTTACTAAAGGAAATTTTAAAATATGTCAGAAACTCACAGAATAATAGCTTAAAACATCGAAAGCTACAGTATGACAGCCTTCCTGGCGGCCATATTGAAAAACTGGAATTCTATAGTAAATCAGACAAATAGCATATCATTCGAACGAGCTTTTTTTGGGCTTTCTAAAATCTGCTTAAAAATTGAAAAATATGAAAAATAGCGCGAGTGAAATGCATACCTTATGGGGGCAGCCATATTGGAAAAAAATTGAATTGAAATTGCAGGACGAACTATTCAGAAACACGAAAAACAAAAAGGGGTGAAATTTAGAGCACAAAAATATCTAACTATTTTGCTATTTTCCAAAATATGAAACTTAACCTGTATACTGTAGTTACCAAGCAAAGTTTGAGTATTTTTTCAAGCCTAGCATAATGTAGACATAAGCTAGCTATACTTTTTTCGGCAATTTCATGAAAATCCATTCAGTGGTTCTTGAGTTCATCTCAAAAAACCTCATTTCACTGAAATGAGTTATTTGATGGTGAGCAGATTCATCAGATTTGACCGACTGTCAAAGTATAGGCATGTTACTACATGAAACATGGACTAATTTTCGAGCAAGCTGAATGAATTGTGATCATTTATTGTATTTATTCTTATAACAAATACCAGCGGATCAAAAGTTATACTCAAAAATGTACTGAAATTCTCAAATTGTGTGAAAACGACGTGCCCTGTTTCTCTTGAAATGTATGTCCACGTCTGATTATCAGGTTGCATCCTGAATCCAATATTTTTTCCTACATGTGCTGTTTTAGTATCCAACACACCAGTATACTGATCGAAGGTCAGCCGATTAATTTTTTTCATTAATCCTTTACTGCTGACTTTGATATTTCCTGTCAAGTCGTCAACAGCAATGTACGTTTTTGCAGCTAAACAGCACATGGCTGTGCCTTTAAACTCCTCTTTCAGCAGACCAGGAGTTCATTTAGTGGGTTTTGATGTCACAAACCACTTTTTATGTATTTCCGCAAACTCTTCCCTGAGTTCAGGCTTCACTAAATCCAACAAATTTTCTTTAGATAGTGCCAAGTATAATGCTGTCAGTGTCTGTCTGCATACACTGATAATCCGAAATGTCAAAATATTTCAACAGCACATCATAAAAGAACTCCAACATTCGGATTTTTGCCCAATTATAGACTGATAGACCGATTGTTATAGGCAAATCTAAAACAATTTCTTTCTTGAACATATGCACTTCATAACAGTTCGTTGTTATGAATTTAACTTTCTTAATATATGGGCTAAGACTTGCTTCAGCTGCTTTTTCGTAGTCGGCATAAAACACATCTACGTGCTGTTCCTTATTTGTTAGTGTTTTGCCATATCCAGTGTTGCCCAACAGTTTGAAAGTATCGGCGATCATGGCCAGTTCAGGGTCCTCATCACCTTCTTGTCTATGCTTGGTGACTGTGTCCCTAAATTTTTCAAATGGCTTTGATCTATCGTACTGAATAACTTCATAAAGTTTCTCCAGTACAAGGCCATGTTGGACCAAAAATCTAATCATTTCTGTGGAAAGCAGAATTTCTTTTCCAAAATAACTACTGATCAGATTATGTCGAGGTTTTGTAAGAAGCCCATTTTTTTCTGCATACTCTTTCATCAGAGGTCCAATATCCTCCCTGCCAATTTCTGCATGTTTTATTATTGGCGGGAAATCGGCAAGTAAGGGTTTCAAATTTTCAGGAGTAGAAATATCTACTTTTGCAAAGCCAAAAACTGACCCATCTAAGACTGCTTGGATCATTTCTGCTTCATTTATCCAGACTTTGAAGTAAAATTTGCGAACAGATTTCGAATATTCCCTCCTAATAGAGTGCCATTCACATTCCCATATACTAATTACATTATAGCCCAGTGATCGTATGTAGGCTTCTTTTGTCTGAATCCATGCATGTGCATCTGCAGGATCCTTTTTCTTGTTTCTTTGTCCTGCCAAGCAGTTATGGCAGTGATAATAACAACCGTAAAATTCATATACTGTATGTGTATCAGCGCAAAATCCGTCAACAGGTAAGCAGGCGGGGCCTATTGTTTTTTCCTTATTGTTACCTAAATGCTGAATATGATGACCTATTTTTTCACTCTCACATTCTAAGTATTCTACTGAAATAGGCCTAGAAGAGGTAATTTTGTGAAATTTATTATTTTTCTCAATTATCCAGTGGTCGTAATAACCGGTAGGCATGTCTTTAGATTGAGCCCACAAGTATAATGCATTAAAATCCAGGCCTACTACTGATTTTACTGGTTTTAATGGGTTGTTCCTGATAAATGTTTGGTCTTTAATTGCTAATCGAGTCATAACCATTGAAAGACCGCCACACATACTCGATTTTAGCATATAGTAGATATTTTTTGAATTTTCCGAGAAAAGCAAAAATTTAGTGTCAGGAATGCTTTTGAAAAGGTACCGTTCTGTGGTTCCCGGTAAAGACATTGCTTCTCTAAAAATATCAATTTTAAATCTGTCCCAATACAGCTGTGACATGTTACTACAGGCTTCTAAGAAGGGAACAACATCCCTCATATTATAGAAAATTAGATAGTCCTTCAATGTAGTCATATTATATTGTTGCCAGTACTGCTGGCATTGTGCATAATCGGCTGTGCTGATGCATTCATCTTTAAGTGAGCTGTAGAACGCTTCAGGAGGCGGTAATTGTGTCTCAGACAATTTTTCAAATGAATCTAAATATTCATAAGGGAATTTGGCTTTTACTAATGTCGCCTTGTATGCTCTCATGAACACGTCTAAACTAAAACCAGGTGCAACATAAGTACTAACATCGAGAAACTTAAAAATGCTAGTGGATAAGCAAAGTGTTGATCCGTTTCGTAAAATTGCTTTTGGCCATGTATTGTTTTCAGGATCAGTCCGCACTTGTTGAATGAGTGCAGGAAATAGATTGCGTTTAATTAAATTTACATCATATTTTCCAGAATTAAATCCGAGACACGTAAGTTGAGTGCAGTATCTATACAGCTTAGTTTTAGTCCGAATCAATTTATTGAGCAAGCCTTTTTCTCGTCTAACATCGGCTTCTTGCTCCTTAATATATGCTTCACTAGTGCTTATTTTTGCATCAAGAGCAACAAAAACATGTTGAAATGTAGATAAAAGAATGACACTTTGCGCCTTTTGAATTTTTTCCAGATGTTCTAGAAGCCGTTTGACTAAATGATCCGGATTACTGTCTACAAAACATTGGGGCTGAAACCCCGGAACACTTGTATGCACTGCACAGGAAATGGGCTGATGTTGAGCAACAAATCTTAACTTTTCAGAAGTTTCTATGTATTTTTTCACAAGAAGAGCTTCAAAATCGTAAACAGCAAAGAAATTGCAAAAATGTTGCTCATTTTCAACCTGTATTTCATATTCCTGCAATTCCTCAAAAATTGTTTTCTTCAGCTGATATACTCCACCAGGAAACTTATGTTTTGTTTTGCCATGCCTGCAATGATGTTTTGCATGATCACTCAATTTTTCTGCTTTTCTAAATAACCGCCTGCACATGAGGCACATGTATCGTTTAGCATACTGATCAAGATTTATAATGTAACTATAGTGAGCTTGTCTAGAATTGGTGTAAGAAATGTCAAGATTTAATAGTTTTTCATACTTTCTTACTACATTCTTCCAACAGACAGCTGCCTCATCCATGTGAAAACACTGAATATCTACCTGAAACAATTTTTCGATCATTTCTAAATCTGTGTATGGGACGCCAATAAAGGTCTCAACATTTGCTTGAATATTTTTCTTTTGGCAGTATTTGACAAAAAAATGATAAACTATGTTTTGCTCAAAGTTTCCTACAAGACACTGTGCTAAACAGCAGAAAAAGCATAAATTATCATTAAATTTATGACAATTATGATCTTGAGTCATATGCAAAGTATGTCGCTGGTAAGCAATATTTTCAGAAAGTTCCACATCTGTGCATCCACTTATAAAATCTTTCTGTGGTGTCACAAAAAATTCGACATTGGTTATTGCCAGTAGTCCCCATTTAGTGTCAGGGCGAGTAAATTTCTCTTCAACATCAATTTCGTGCAATTTTTCAGCCACATTTTTTACATCATTACCATTAGTTATTAGAACAGGTTTTCCTAATAGCGTAAAATTATTCTGGCATGCATACCAATAATTTACTGCACCAGTTTCACGATTTTTGAGGAAACACCCAAGTGCTGCATCTACCCGAAAAGCTTCCTTTTCATTTTGGAAAATATTGCTCAACATTTCCAGGTAATTTCCAGTTCCCCATCTATAGTTATATGCATGATCCAACACATCATTCACAGTTTTAGTCGTCCGGATAAGCCGCCAGTATCTCCCAACTTCAACCCTAATTTCTTCAGGGTAGGTGGACAAATCTTTAGCAATCATTTTGTCCTCAGGGATAATTTCAGTACTTTCAAGTTTTTTAATTGGTTCAATGACAGGATTAGTACGTACTTTTAGGCATTTTTTCATGTGAGTGTCCGAAAATAATTCCTTTTTTGAATTGAATGATTGCTCACAATACATACATTTTGGTACTACATGTTTCACCTCAAAATGAGTTACTAAATTCCTTTTTAATCGGAAAAGAGTGGCACATGAAGGACATTTATACCTAGCTCCTAAATGCGAAGAATTCTCATGCTCTGCTAACCTGCTTTGACGTGTAAAAAATTTATCACATACAGTACATTGGTGCAGCTTGCGCTTTGGAAGCTGCAATCGGTTTGAATCGGCACCAAAAAGATTACTGGCGTCTGCCGATGGAGGCTCCTTAGAAACCCCACTGAGACCAGTAACATGAGATTTGACAATATTGGCCATAATGACGTTTGTCAGAAACTATATTTCAGTTGTAAAAATCCTTATTTATAGACTTTCAGCTTTCAGGCAAAACATTAGTTTGGGTGTGCTTACAAATGGCTTACACATTGTGTTGATGTGTTGGAAGAGCGGACCCCTGCTTCAAAATTATCACTCAAGTGTGTACAGGGGTAGGAAGAGCGGACCCCTGTTTCAGAATTATCACTCAAGTGTGTACAGGGGTAGCAAGAGCGGACCCCTGCCTCAGAATTGTCACTTGAGGGATACACACAACTGCGTTGATGTGTTGGAAGAGCGGACCCCTGCTTCAGATTTGTTAATTTTTTATCACTAAAACATGTGATGTATGCCCACAGAAATATTCTTATCACAAATTCTTATCACTGCAGATAACATGTCAAGCGTGTTTTGGCGGCGGCGGCGGCTCCCAGGGGCTCCCATAACACGTCAAGTGTGTTTAAGCTTGTTTAACTCGTTAAGTTTATTTTAATTATTTTAATTAATCGTTAATTATTCATTTTGTGCGCCCAATAACACGTCACAATGCGTTTTCCCGTTTTGCCTATCTTATAACATGGGCTATGTCGGGGGACGCAGGCTCCTCCCCCAAGGCCCCTTCACCAAGACTGCCTTCCTCATGACACACCTCCATCACTCAGTCACAATGCGTTTTGAACACGTCATAATGTGTTTTGAACACCTCACAATGCGTTTTCCCGGTTTGCCTATCTTATAACATGGGCTATGTTATAACGTTGCGCCCCAGGCTCATAGGTATAAGTACTCTTTTTAATCCTATTGTAAAAAAATTGCTTCGCTAGTCAACAAAATGCGCCGATCATAAAAAATTCTTCGCAAGTGCGCTTATTATAAATTCCAAACAGGCTGCGCGGACATAAAAGAGAGCCGCCAGTTGCAAAAAATGATCCGCCAATGTGCTTATTATTAGCCAATGTGCGATATTACCAGCTGCAAAAAAATTGCTTTGCCAATGTCTGCGTCACTTAGCCAATGCGCGATATTACGATTGCTTCACTCAGAGTCCTAATTGAGTCTGCTTATTATAATGTTTCAGGGCCCAACAAGCAGGTTAAAAAGTGGTACCCTTGTTGTACAAAAGATAGACGGCCTGTCCCCACGTTATAACATAGCGGTACCCTTGAAATGCGTTTGCGACCCCCCTCCATACTACTATTGTTAATACAGTATGTCCTCAAACGTCTTTGTTCATTCGGCCAAATGTGAGGCAAATGCTTTCAAAAATAAACAAAATTGATTAAATCTAATCATAGATACAACAAACCACAACCATATTACCAATCTAGCTTACTTTTTGTAAATATATTGCAAAATTTGGTCAAAAGATTACTTTATTCTGTCAAATTTTTACAGGCCCCGGCTAAATGATATTGCACACAGTGCTTGAAATGTTGCTTGTTAAATGAAACAGAGCTAGTAGCCTAAGCACACAGAAATTTGCCAGAAATACTCATATTGTATGCACAATACTATTTAAATTCCACACTTTATTGGGAAAGTGTGTGGTAAGCTCACCTGCATTGCTACATTAATTGAGCAATTTAACCACAAGACAAAAAATCAGGCCGCATGCTTTTGTCTATATTGTAAAATTATCATATCAGTACTGCAAATCCTGATCTTTGAAAGCATCAATTTATAGTTTTGTTTATGCAAAAGCTAATTTGTGCAGAAAAGTGCTATTCTACTAATCCAATTCTGGCATCTTTTAAAGCTTATTTTAACTTAATTTTATAGGTAAAAGCAGAAATGTGCTACTTGGTGTCGCTGAAATCATCTAAAAGTGTTTGACCCTGAGGAAGGGGGATCCCCCACCCCTACAGGAACCTGTGCTTCTCCAGGTGAAGAATATATGTTAAAATGGCGTTTGGGGCGGCCAGTGAAACAAACCACCAGCACAGGGGAGTAGAGATGTACTGGGCCGCCTTTTTAGCGAGGGCCTGTAAAAAATTGACAGAATAATATAATCTTTTGATCAAATTTTGCAATATATTTACAAAAAGTAAGCTAGATTGGTAATATGGTTGTGGTTTGTTGTATCAATAATTAGATTTAATCAATTTTGTTTATTTTTTAAAACATTTGCTTCACATTTGGCCGAATGAACAAAGACGTTTGAGGACATACTGTATTAACAATCAATGCACACGTTATGGCATAATAAATTGTTGTATATGCTGGGTGCTTTGCAGCAGATAATAGGATCACTGTCAAAGTGGCTGACTAATGTTAATTATAGCTTTTATGTTATTTAAATATTGATAATGTTCTAGGCAAATGACTTTTGTTCTCTTTTTGCCTCAATAATGTTTCATGTAGCGTTTTGATGCCTATATGCTCTTCACCATGCTCTAGGTTGATGGCAAATGTCTTCCCAAAAGTAAGCCTTGTGTATCGGTCTAAAGGTGCGGAACTTTGTGCAAGTCCGGGTACACACCCTTGAAATTTGCTGCCAAGAAGGGTTGAGCTAGGATACATATGCTACTACTGCCAAAGCAGCATTGTCATTTCTGACCAATTACCCTTTTTCTGTTTATTCGTCAAAAATGAGAATTCTTATCTAAATAAGTGGTCCCTAAATTGTGAATAGTCAAGCAAATAATAGGAAATGGGCAGTATCAACCTGCTGTGTCATTATTTTTTAGAAAATAAGATTTTTAAATTAGGTCAATTTTGAGTAATACTTACGTAGCTCACTTACTATAGTATGCCCCAGCCTCTGTATGCTTGAATTATGTTTATTTAGTTGGTTTAGTGCTCTACAAATGAAAGAATGACAGCCTTTTGCCCCACTATAGTTTCCTATTGAGTTACAGTAAATAAGGTAAACATCTAGTACATCAGTACAATTATTGACAATAAAAAATACACAAACCGGCTATGTGCACCGAATGAGCCAATGATTGAGAATTAGTATTTTGTTGCATGTATTGGAAATATGTGTGGGACATGTCAACATATACTGTATGATATACCTTGGTGAGAACTATGTCCCTGTGACATCGGCTAAAAAGGCGGCCCAGCACATCTCTACTCCCTGTGCTGATGGTTTGTTTCACTGGCCGACCCAAATGCCATCTTAACATATATTCTGCAGCTGGAGAAGCACAGGTTCCTATAGAGCTGGGGGATCCCCCTTCCTCAGGGTCTTACACTTTTAGATGATTTGAGTGACACCAATTAGCACATTTCTGCTTTTACCTATAAAATGAAGTTAAAATAAGCTTTAAAAGATGCCAGAATCAGAATTAGTAGAATAGCACTTTTCTGCACAAATTAGCTTTTGTATAGACAAAACTGTAAATTGATGGTCTCAAAGATCAGGATTCGCAGTACTGAGATGATAATTTTACAATATAGACAAAACATGCAGCCTGATTTTTTGTCTTGTGGTTAAATTGCTCAATTAATGTAGCAATGCAAGTGAGCTTAACACACACTTTCCCAATAAAGTGTGGAATTTAAATAGTATTGTGTATACAATATGAGTATTTCTGGCAAATTTCTGTGTGCTTAGGCTACTAGCTCTTAATCAATTAACAAGCAATATTTCAAGCACTCTGTGCAATATCAGGCTTACACCTAACAATAAGTCAGATAACACAGTGTCACAAATACAAATTTCTGTACAGATGCTTAACAGTGTGTGCACATTATTCTTTACTTGCCTTATTAACTTAGGCAATAGAAACAAGGATTTTTGGATGCAATATACCCCTTTCATTGTGGTTGAATTCGGATATTTGAACATTTATATAACTTTCTTCTGACTTTTACGAGTTTTGTTTTTAAATTTTACAAGCTCTGTTCCGAATTACTCAGACTTTACAAAAATGTTCCAAACTTTACAAAAAATGTTCCAAACTTAACAAAAAATGTTCCAAACTTTACAAAAATGTTCCAAACTTTACAAAAATGTTCCAAACTTTACAAAAAATGTTTGAAACTTCACAAACTTCCTATGTTATAATGTGTAAAATGAGTTCCAAACTTTACAAAAAATGTTCCAAACTCTATAAAAATATTCCAAACTTTACAAAAATGTTCCAAACTTTACAAAAAAATTCCAAACTTTACAAAAAATCTCCCAAACTTTACAAAAATGTTCCGAACTTCACAAAAATGTTCCAAACTTTACGAAAAATGTTCAAAACCTTACAAACTTCCTATGTTATAACATGTAAAATGTGTTGCAAACTTTACAAAAAATGTTCCAAACTTTACAAAAATGTTCCAAACTTAACAAAAATGTTCCAAACTTTACAAAAAAAATTCCAAGCTTTACAAAAAATCTTCCAAACTTTACAAAAAATGTTTCAAACTTTACAAAAAAGTTCTAAACTTTACAAACACTCTTATAAACTAAATATACTTTGCCTACTGTATGCAGTATATTGTTTAACACTACCTAACAGTATTGTAATCTTTATGTTGCTAATCCATGAAAATGCAATGTTTCCCTACATGTATGAAGGGTTGCAATGATGAATATTATAGCCAACAAACAGCCTGGAAAATTATGTAGCTAATGTGTGTGCAGATAATACCTATTTATATGAAAATTGGCTGACTATTAAATTATTTCACAGCCACACTACCCAAGTAAGCCACCCTAAATGCTTATTCTTGTGTTTCTATCTTAAACACATGCCTACATCATCAAATTGTTGTGTCTAATATACCTGTATATTTATTTAATTGACTATGTCAAAGCAAAAAGAGCAAATTGCACACTTTTTTTCCAAACTCTGCACACTTTTTTCCAAACTCTGCACACTTTTTCCAAACTCTGAACACTTTTTCCAAACTCTGCAACTTTTTTCCAAACTCTGCACACTTTTTTCCAAACTCTGCACACTTTTTTCCAAACTGCACACTTTTTTCGAAACTCTGCACACTTTTTTCGAAACTCTGCACACTTTTTCCAAACTCTGTACACTTTTTTCGAAACTATGCACACCTCCTATGTCATAGTGTGTGAAAAATGTTTCGAACCCTGTACACTTTTTTCTAAACTCTGCACACTTTTTTCCAAACTCTGCACACTTTTTTCCAAACTATGCACACTTTTTTCTAAACTGCTCAATTTGTCTACACTTTCTTTCTAATTGTTCTACAATCTATGACCCATTTTCAATGCTCACATATAATTGAATTAAGTGCACACTTTACTTCAAGTTATACCAATAAAGAAGAAGTGATTGAACCAACTAAAGCTGATAATACATGTTGATTATGTTTCTTAGGCATTAATTGTATTGAAATGAAAAGTTTTCTTAAACTCCTCAGAAGAGAAGAATAGCCTTGGAGACCTAACTAATCATAATGGTGTGAGTTTGTGCTCAGCTCTACAAATAGTACACACTTTGTTAAAGGTGTATGAACTGTATGTTAAATTCTGAATCAATTTGAGCTATTCTTCCTCATGTGTTCACTTTTACAGTATATACTTTCACTTTTTTCCCTTTTGTATATCATGTTGATCTCCTTTGCAAGACACATGCAGAACCTACCCTTGAGCTATTTGAGGCAAAAACAGTGTATTTAGAGGTAAAAATAGCTAAATACAGTAAAACTACTAGATTTTCTCGACCAAATCCCATAATCAACAAATTTTCAGCTAAATTAGTTCACGAACTTACAGCATATGAGGTGCATCTTTTACAACACTTGCTCAATCTAAATCTAAGATTTTGGCTAAATCAGTCCATTATTTGCAATGGCAGGGGATACACACAACATGCATAACCATGTTGATGTGTTGCAAGAGCGGATCACTGTATAAACACATTTAAGCAAGGACCAGGAGGTCAAAAAGATCAGTAAGTGTCAAAGGACCGGGAAGTCGAAGGGCCGGGAAGTCGAAAGACCGGGAAGGACAAAGGACCGGGAATTTGAAGGACCGGGAAGTGACGAAGGACTGGGAAGTCAAAGGACCGGGAATTCAAAGATACGGGAAGTGACAAAGGACCGGGAATTTGAAGGACCGGGAAGTGACAAAGGACTGGGAAGTGACAAAGGACCGGGAAGTCAAAGGACCGGGAAGTCAATGGACCGGGATTTCAAAGGAACGGGAAGTGATGAAGGACTTGGAAGTCAAACCTATATATACACACTCCTTTTGTGCTAAGACCCAATTTACTTCCTAGCGTACCTAGGCTTACTCGAATTCACTTTACAACATTCACCTACTCTACACTCAAGACTTTATTGCATAATCTACCTTGTGAACATAACGGGCTAGGAAGCCATACACATATATTTAATGATAATAATAATTATAATAATAATACTAATATTTTTTTTAATCTTAGTTTACACTAAATTCAGGTTTGGTCCAGTTTTAATCTTTGTTTGGGGTTTAGTCTTAGGTTACACTTAAGCCTAAGCTGGTACTGTGCCAATGTTGACCCTTCCACTCCTCAACTATGTCCTATCCTTAACCATTACCTATCCTTAACGATTTGCCTATTCCTAAGCACTGTATATCCTTAACCATTGCCTATGCTTAACTATTGCGCCCTGGCCCACACCCCAAGGCGCAAGGTTCCACCCCCTCGCCTATGCTTAACTATTGTATATGTTATACCATTAGCCCATGTTATAACGTTGTATATTCTTAAGAATTGCCTATCCTTAACCATTGCCTATGTTATAGCGTTGCACTCCAATGTCCCAGGTATAACTACTAGGCTATCTGCTGCTGCTGGAAACTTATAAATATGACTTCCCGGTCCTTGCTCAGACACATTATGCAACTAAACTTAAGCACAAAATGAGTGTGTATATATAAATTTGACTTCCCGGTCCTTCGACTTCCTGGTCCTTGCTTAAGCCGCAGAAAACGGTACCGTTATGTAGAGACGATAGGACGACTTTTTCACACGTTATAACAAAGTGTGGTACTACTGAAATGCGCGCGCAAACCCTCTCTATACTACTAATAATATTAATATGAATAATAATAATGATAATAGTAATAATAATAATAATAATAATAATAATAATAATAATAATAATAATAATAATAATAATAATAATAATAATAATAATAATAATAATAATAATAATATTATTAATAATAACAATAGTGATAATAATAATTATAATATTAATAATAATAGTACTAATAAAAAAATAATTATAATTATTATTTTTTAAGAACGATGATAATAAGAATAATAATAATTATATTTTTAATAATAAAAATAATAATAATAATAATAATAATAATAATATTAATAATAATAATAATAATAATAATAATAATATTAATATTAATAATGATAATAATAATAATAATAATAATAATAATAACATTAATAATAATAATAATAATAATTATTATTATTATTATTATTATAATAACAATAATAATAATAGTAATATCAATAATTATAATAATAATAATAATAATAATAATAATAATAATATTAATAATAATAATAATATTATTATTAATGATAATATTATTGTAATAATAATAATAATAATAATAATAATAATTATAATAATAATAATAATAATATAATTAATAATAATAATAGTAACAATAATAATAATAATAATATTAATAATAATAATAATCATAATAAATAATAATAATAATAATAATAATAATAATAATAATAATAATAATAATAATAATAATAATAATAATAATAATAATAATAATAATAATAATTATTATTATTATTATTATTATTATTATAATAACAATAATAATAATAGTAATATCAATAATTATAATAATAATAATAATAATAATAATAATAATAATAATATTAATAATAATAATAATATTATTATTAATGATAATAATATTGTAATAATAATAATAATAATAATAATAATTATAATAATAATAATAATAATATAATTAATAATAATAATAGTAACAATAATAATAATAATAATATTAATAATAATAATAATCATAATAATAATAATAATAATAATAATAATAAAAATAATAATAATAATAATAATAATAATAATAATAATAATAGAAAAATCCTTAAAACAATAATAATTCGTTATGAAAAATAACAATGACTGCAAAAGAAAATAATAGAATTGATGGATGTCTTAAGGCCTATTACATTTCATCCGATCCAGTGCCGCGCGGCGCAGCATGCCACACCCTGCCAGACTCTTGCCGGACAAAGCCCCATGCGGCAGTGTGTGGCACGAGTCCGGTGGGATGCTCCATGTGGCGCCATGCGGCGTTGGATCGGACAGCCAATCCGACTTTTATTGATACTTCATCCAGCTTCTTCTGGCTAAAAATCAATATTTGCACCACAAAAAACATTGATGTTTTTATATTGGCTCTTCGTTGAAGAGCGTTTCAACTATACGGGCTTGGATGGGGTTTGGGGTATGCACCTCCACAGAAACCAGAATTCAATTTTTGAAATTCTTTTGTTTTTTTTGCAATTTTTTGAAGCCAATGGATAGTGCTTGATAAGAAACGTTAAAAAATTGTGTTTTTTTGCCATACCACCAAAGGCAATTTTTTGACCATTGAAAAAATCTTGCACTCCCTGAACTTTGGTGACACCCACCTATGATTTCTACTGTTGTGTTGCTTGAATTGTATGTAGTAGGTATGCATTTTAATCTGGATAATTGGTTAATTTGAGTAGAGAGCAGCGAATTAATCAAAAATTTAAAGCTTGAAAAATGAAATAGTACAAAATAAACAAGGCGTGTAATGCGCTAAATGTCGCGCCAATCTTCTAAAGTACAGAGCAGTCTGCTAAAAATATTGATTTTTTACGCTGTCCTATGCATTTCATGTGTGCCGGTGTCGCACCTTAAAGTGTCCGGGCCACAATAACGTGCTTAAAAGCGAGAAAAAATGTATTTAAACATTGGGAAAGAGTTTGCCTCCTGGCTAAGTGGCTACTGATTATAAGTCTTATTAGCAGGGGATTGATCCCAGAATGACTAATGGTTTGCAAAATGGCTGCTACTCCACAAAATTGTCGATTTTTTGCAAAAATTGTGAAAAAATATGTTATTTTACACGTTTTTAGGTTATCTTTGGCACAAAGTCTCAAATTTTTGGTGTTTTACGCTATATATAAATTAATTTTTATATTTTGTTCAGCTTAATCGATTTTTATCAGATTTTTTCGAAAATTTTTATTGTCTGAAAATGTTTTTAGCCAAAATAAGCATTTTTAATAATTTTTTGGGCCTGACCCCCAGAACTCTCAGGTTGAACAAGCATACTACTCACCTCAAAAATAGCTGACCCCTCGGAATTGTCGATTTTTCGAACAATCGCAAAAAGTATTCTTTCCTGAGTGTTTTTTATCAACTCCAAGTCCAAAGTATCAAAATTCTTGGCACTACTAAAATTTTTAATGTAATCCTGCAATTCCACTTTTCTAGTGTTTATACCTATTATCTAGAAAGAGCTCGTCCAAAACGTAAGAAAAATAGAATTTAGACCTGAAAACTTAAGAATGCCCATGTTGCACAAGAATGATCATTACTCGCCGGAATTTAAGTGCATGATACATTTTTAGGCGTCTTAATAACCTGTCAACAGACTGAAGAAAGCTATACCAATGGATTTCGCACGTTACGAGACTTAATAGCTCAAGATGGATTTGGAAGGAAGTCATGACCGAAAGTGTTTATGACAGACAATTCTCGCGCAGAACGATCAGCTCTAAAGTCGATTTGGCCCAATAGCGACCGAAAATTGTTCCAGTTTCACGTTTTACAGGCGTTTTGTCGCTGGTTATGGGATTCGAGCCACAAAATCGAAAAAGAGGATAGGAAAAGTACAATGCCTTCGTTTCGAGAGCTGATGTACGAGCTCAATATCCACAAGCTGGAAGAACTTCATAATAATTTTATTAATTCGACAATAGCTCTTAAATATGACTTACTCCTAAAGCACACTTATGACATACGAGAATTGTGGGCTATTTATTACCGCATAAATTTGTCTTATTTCAGTGGAAATCATGCTAACAATTGATGTAAATCAACCATTCGCATCTTTAAGGATTTTGTTTTGACGCGATGTAAAGCTTACAATGCTGTAGCGCTATTTTACTCACTTGATTCTCGAAAATTAGTATAAAAATCGACTTGAAAAGTTCGCTAATGGACGATCGACTAAGCCATTAAATTTGTTCCATCAGTTAATGAATAAATCTGATTATATTGATTCGATTGACAAAATTTCTTCCAATACGAATTCGGACATTCATTCAGTACCCAGTGAGACATTTCCTGATTTGTTTTATGAAGTAGATGCTCTGCATGGGATCTGCACTTGCTTAGATGGTTGCTGTGGGAAGTTCTGCAAGCACCAAGCTGTTGTTATTCGTTTTTTTTGATACGGTATTTATCAATTGTCCAAAGGTGACTTAGAATGATATAATGCTGCTAAAACTACATTTGGAGACAAAACGCCTGACTTCTTATTTTATCAATCACTTAACCCAATAGAAATGCCGTCGACAATTTTAATTGGAGATGCCAATGATGAGGTCAGTCAAAACAATTCATCTAGCGATCTCTTTGTAGTTCAGAAACGACTAAAACTTTCTCTGGTACCATTTGTAATGGAGATTTAATCAAAGAAGCAGAAGAATTATCGAATAAGCTAATTGCAGTCTACTTACATTCCGTCCAAAATTCGGCTTATCCTTCATTGCTTGTGGATGGGATGCGCATATATTTAAAAAGAATCAAGAACGCTAGAAGTGAAAACGCTATGACAAGTATTTTTTTATCACATGGCTCATCAGCCGCTATAGTTAGTCGTTATAAATCGACCATTTTAACTCAACCAACGTCACATGCAAGACATAGAATTGGTCCTACAAGGGGGTCGAAATGTTTACCCGCAGGCAGACCATCAAAATCTAATCCAGCGCCAAAAATTTTAAAACCATTGGTTCTTAAATTACAGTGCTATCTGAGAAAGAGTAAAATAAAATTGGCATACTGTAGGTTGGTCGAACATATTGTATACATAACATGCCTGGCATATGTTCATCCTACCCTGAAAATTTGAATTCCGTCCAAAATTATTCTAGAGACAAACCAACCTGTTTTTGAGACAGACCAACCTTTTTTTAGACCAGCCAACCTGTTTTAGAGACGAACCAACGTTTTCTTTGTGACAAACTAATCTGATTTCAGACAGACTGACCATATTTTTTGGCTCAGCTAACTTATTTTAGAGACAGACCAAGCTTTTTCTAGGACCAGCCAACCTATTTTTCAGATTAATTAGCCCATTTTTCGGAGCAGCCATCCTGTTTTTGACACAGACCAACTTTTTTGAGACCAACCAACCTGTTTTTGAAACAGAACAATCTATTTTGGAACCAACCGACCTGTTTTTTTTATTTTTTACAAAACTAGTTTGGCGCGATCTTTAATTCAGTTCGATTAATTGATTGATTAGGGTTGGAGGGACGCCAAACAGTGCTTGAGCTTGACACTTAGGACAAGCTGATTTTCTCCATGTTTTACATGCTTTTGGGCAATAGTTACATTACTTTCTATCTTCTTAACTTTTGCCCTTTTTGTCCTCCCTTTTGTATTCATAATTCACCATACTTTGCATATGGCTTTTGTCCACTGGCGCGCCTACTCGTGCATACACGCATGTTTTAGGCGGATTGAGCATAGATACATGCGAATTTGATCTACGTTTTAGCACACCTAAAATATTATTAGATGACAATTGTTTATAGATTTTCGCGGTTTATTCTGGATTTTTTCCGGGTAAACATCAAGCTACCTTCGACATTCTTTCTTTTGTTTCATTCTAATTAATTGCCTACGCCAACTTTTTTGGCATTTGGGATTAGTTTGATTTAATCTTTTTGCAAGTACCTTCTACACATTTTTCGGCTATCTCCTTACTATTATGATCCATTACATGCACACCGTATATTGCGTACAATAATATCAATGTAGGCAGGTATAAGATTTATGCTGTCTGTACAGAATAACACTACGACATTGAAGGACATTAACTGAACGGAGCAATATTTTAGACGATTCTTGTTTGTGTTTTTAAGAAAAATAGCATGAATTAGAAGACTCACATAATTATCATATTTACATTATGTCATAAATTTAGAGACAATTTACATGAGAACAATCAAACTCTGTGTCTCTCACTTTAAAATTTTGTGCTTCCTTATATTTTTGCTGTGAGATCTCTAGTCTTTGTACCTTAGTAAGTGCTTCTTAAAAGTGCTTTTTTACTCCATCCTCATAAGTTCCAAGTTCAAGAAGGTAAAAGGCTTTTGAGTAGGTTAGTATCGCATCAATATGGAGTCTGGGTGTTTTTCCATACAGTCAAGACCACAGGTAACGTCCAGCTTGTACAGCTGCAAAAGGCAACAGGCGCCTATGTGCTGCCTGTGAGTCGACCAAAAATTCCATTGCCTGGCAGGCGCCTGCCAAGCACTTCACAGGCAGGCCACAGGCGCTCCATAGGTCCCACTTCAGAATAATAAATAAAATGCTGTCAGTCATCTGTCCTTTATAATTAATTGCGCTTCAGGGGCGAACACAAAAATGACCATCACACAAATCTGCATGCTTTGTTTCTAAGCACCTACCTGCAATGTAGACATATAAGTGCGCCATGCACACACATTTACAAACAACTCACCTATATGCTTGTATATTCAAAGACAAAAGAATCAGAAGTGTTCTCTTATTCACTTAGTCCTTTTATCTGACATTATTTGAATTAAGTAGAGCCATTTCGAAGAAATTACTGTGATGAAGTACTCAAAATCTATTCATAATAAATGTATGTAAGAAATTTATCTATTTTAAATTGTTTTTGAAATTCTTTCCAAAATTTCAATTTCAATTTATTTTGATAAAATCAAAAATTCAAAATTATTAGGTTGCAAATTATAAAAATTTGAAATTTTTAAAATCAGTGTTGTCAATTCTAATATTCCTAAATTGATGAAATAGCCGCAGCACAAATCGCCGTTCAAAATGCATTCCATTTTTAAATGAAATTCACCACATGAACAAAGTTGAAGTTTACGTGTAGTGTTTTTTAAATACTTCAATTTTTAAATTTTATAGTTTAGAATTTTCTATCCTAAACATATTGTTCAGTCTAGAGAAATTATTTATCAAAATTTTAATTAATTAAAACTGTAATCTGAATTGGGCACATTTCTTATTAAGTCGGTAAGTACTGCTTAGCGTAATAAATTGATTGTTTAAGCAATGATTACATGCAATATTATGATGAATGGCTCTTGTGATTCAAAACACTAATACAATTTGTGCGACCTAAATTTATCTATGTATTAAAGAATTTCTTAGCTCGTTTATTTGTAGCAATGATTTACTTGTTGAACATAAACAAAATTGTCTGTTTTACGCAAGTTTTGTTTTCGTGGCAATTTTATTTTCTTTTTAAAAACTGAAATGAAACTGATTAAAGTCTGTTTCATTTAACTTGGCGATTTTCTTTTATATATTTCTGCAAGAATTAGGCTACAAAATTGGTTTAAAAGGTTGATGCAGTAATGCAGCTTAGCAATGGCATACGTCTTTATACTACACATTATACTATGGAATATCATGATTACAGTATTATTTTGAAACTTTTTGTAATCATTTTAAATTTTTACAAAAACTCAAAAGCCTAATGTAACAGACTGTTTAAGTACTCTTACTTCAAAGTAAGATAAATATTGCCAAGCATGCACGCAGGGCTGAATTTTATAGTAAGAAATAGTTTTCCAAATAACAAAAATCATTTTTACATTTGACTCTAAATTAAAGGTTGTATGTTGTATTTATGTCATATCAGGAAAAAACATATTGATGTCATATCCCTATCAAAATAAATATCAGTCAGCACATAAGATGTAGAAATGAAGATAACATTCACATTTTCAAAAAAATTTCAAGATTCTTTGTCTGAAAATCACATCAATGCGGAAACACTACTTATCTAATATTTAATACTAATATCACCTTTTTGTGCCATTCATACCTACATGATCACATTATAAAATTAAAATGAGCAACATAGATAAGTTCACAAATGCATTTTCCCACATTTTTATACATAAGAGAGAGTAGATGGTATGATACCTCATAATGTTCTGAGTCAATGATCGATTTGTATGCCACATATCAAAGTATAATAAATCAACATTAATTACGCACCCCAGGAGTCAGGAGGCAAATTGTGTGGATGCATATTATATGTGAATAATGAGAATATTAGGTACCTACATACATAGAGGTAGCAATGCACTATGCCATGCATATTTATTTGCGGACTGCAATGGGAGCAGTACAAACAGAATATGGCTAACAAAAGTATGCTGATGAACGTATTAAATTGTTTGTAGCAACGGAAAAACACTGAGCCATTTAGACTCTCTTATCCGGTTTTTATAGAACTATTTTGGCGCGATCCTTAATTCCGTTTGATTGATTGATTGATTGATTAGGCTTGGAGGGACGCCAAATGGTGCTTGAGCTTGATTCTTAGGACAAGCTAATTTTCTCTATGTTTCACGGGCTTTTGGGCAATAGTTACATTACTTTCTATGTTCTTAACTTTTGCACTTTTGGCCTCCCTTTTGTACTCATAACTCACCATACTTTGCATGTAGCTTCTGTCCAGCGGCGCGCCTATTTGTTGACATTACTCATGCATACTCACATGTTTAAGGCGGATTAAGCATAGAAGCATGCTAATTTGATCTATGTTTTAGCGCACATATAAAGTTATTAGATGGAAAATTTTTATACATTTTTGCGGATTATTCCAAATTATTTCCAGATAAAGGCCAAGCTAGTTTCGACATTTGTTCTTTTGTTTCATTCTATTTAATTGCCTATGCTAACTATCTTGGCGTCTGGGATTAGTCCGATTTAGTCTTTTTTGCAAAAACCTTCTACACATTTTTCCAGCTGGCTCTTAATTATTATGATCCATTACATACATACAGTATATTGCATACAGTAATATTAATTAAAGCAGGTATTAGATTCACGCTGTCTGTAAAGAATAACACTACAACAGTAAAAGATATTAAATGAATGGAGCAATATTTTAGACAATTCTCACTAGCGTTATCAAGAAAAATAGCATGTATCAGAAGATATTTCAAAATGTGTTTTCATTCTACAGTATTTAATTTAGTCCTTTAGAATTAGAGCCCTTGATAAATTACTTCTTTGCACCCACATTATTAGGTATCAATGCAGAAAGTATCACTAATGATCTTAAGAACACATTTATACGGTTGGTATATATTAGTGCACATAAGATTTCCCATGGCTTCAGTGCTATAGCATAATTTCAAACTCTGCTTAAGAAGTTGGCCCATAGACATCCCTACAGGAAAGTATTCATCATTTTAGAAATCCCACTTTTAATGATTTGTAAAAATTTGAAGACTCAAAAATAGGGGAACACATTCAAAAACAGTTTGGCAAATTCACCTTTTTATGAGCGTACATTTTTTAGTTTAAACCTATTCAAAAAATGCACACCTTGTTCTGCAGATTTTCAAAGTTTATCCTCATTAAAATTCTACAAAACTAAAATCAAAAGTTTAATTTTCAGGCAATTTTTTTTGAAACAATGGCCATTCAATACTTCTTTATAAATTAATGTTGGAAAAAATACAGTTCTAACCTACTTAAATCATTTATATTTAGTCATGGAAAATTGATAGATTCAGTAACTCCAAACCTAATGCTTTGTATCAATTTTAGAATAAATGACGACTCAAAGAAATCACATGGTCTACTTAGGATGAATAGATGATGCATTAACTTATTACATTATCCTAGGGTCTTAAATTGATGTATATTGTACTGCAGGGTAAGAGATTAACATGCCGGATGAATTTAGAAAGAACAATAGTCTATATTGTAGAAAGGATTCTGTTCTATCACATCATTATGATAGTAAACTCATTCATGATAGTTGCATTTACAAGATCAGCAATATCAAATGAGTTTCTGTAGAGCAGGATTATCACTGTTTGAAAAGCATTGAGAAGTAAAGAGACCTCCCCCCCCCCCGCGCCCGCATTTTGGGGGCACCACACGTTATAACATAGGACAATTCTCTCGATCTTTTCTACGTTGGGGCGCCATGCGGGTGACCGCCTCTGGCTACCCCTGCAAGAAGAAAAAAGTGTCAAACCATGAACAAAGCGAACTACAGTCCAACACATTGCTTTTAAAAAGTTAAAGTGATTTATAGGGCGGATGAGTCTACCTAAGGCATTCTAAAATGTAGTTTAACAATAGTTTTGCCGAATTCAAAAGGCACAGGTTTATCTGGATCACTCTTAATGTTCACTTCAATTGTATTGAATGATTTTTTGAGCACAGGTATATAATGTGGACTAATATATGCGTGATTAACAATATCCATATACTTTCCTCCTATATTCACAACCTGCAGAAGCGGGGCAAAAATAATTCAAACAATTTGAGGCTCAACTATATCACAATATACATAAAAGTTATGCATTCCACCTAGCATGTCAGGCGAATGGTGCACAACTATGTTCAATTCTTTCTTAACGGTATAATCTATATTGCTAAGCTGGCTCTCTAGAAATCCTAGCATATACATTAAATGCTTTGTGAGCTTCACACTTCGAATATATTCAGAATTTATTGTCAGATGACAAAATTTTCTATTTTCATCATACTTTATGCCAATGTATCGCATGTAATCAAATTTATCTATTGAGCTAATTGTTTTTTTTCATTCCTGATGGCTTGAATGAGATCGTGTATATTTAAATACCTTGCTTGAGGTATAAGCAATTTTTGTCGCACATTGTTTTTTATGTCATAAAATAGTATCATATTCTGCTCCCCGGAAGCATTTGCCATGTATTTGCATAAATTATTTCTACTAAACCAACCTCCCACTCACCATTTAATACAATTTGTCTAGGCAGATTGGTAACAAATGTGGCTGCAGTATTTGTTTCTTGTGAATTGCTTGGAAGAGTAAGGTATAATTGTTTCATATGCATGTTTACAACTTAAGTTTATTTAAGTATTTATAGATTTTTTCATGTTGCATTGATGTGACAATTTTCTTAAATGAAACACGTTGTGCAAGGCAAACTAGAAAATAGATGCACATGTGGCCGCATGAAATGCTAAATATGCCTTGAACTTTTGCATTATTGTATGTGTAAGCTTTTGCATTATGCTGTATATACTCTTTGAGTTCAAATGTTTTTGTCCGTAGCTGTCAAAATAGTCACAGTGTCCTTTGTGATTAAAATAGAGGGCAACTCAGTGGGAGCCAGGTTGATTGCTATCATCTAGGTTCACTACTAGGGCAGCAGGGTAACTCTTAACGAGAGGTACAAGGTCTAATGGGAAAACCTTAAAAATGCACAATTTTGAAAAGCAACTTTAAGGATTTCAATTAATTCAATAGTATTCATGTTTTATGCGTTATAATCATGAAAAAGTGTTACGGTTTTTTGTCAATCATTATCAAATTGTCAAATTCAGCATATATAATAATTTCAACACCTGAATCGGGCAAATTACCACTGAATTTTATATTAATGCTGGTTGTACCCTCATGGATTAAATCCCAATGCCCACTATCATCTTCATCAGGAGTCAGGTCGAACACGAAAAAACAGTGACTCGTATTAAATTCCTCTCTGCTAATAAAATTACTTTCACACCCTAAATCTAATGCTTCAAACATTTGATTAAAAGCTTGTAGGTATCTATCATGTTTAAATGAAATGCTGAGCGGGTAAGCTGGATATGTTATAACTCCACATGTTACTTTGCAGTACATGATTGCATTGTTTGCTCAAGAGCTGAGTTCACACTGTCCAAAACCTCAACTTTTCGAATGAAAAATTTCATTTGTAGGACCTGTAGTTCTAAATATAAATCCTCAAAGCACTGCAAAACAAAAGCATTGCTATTTCTATGTAATTCTAGCCAAAAATCGCTAAAATTAAGCAAATATCTGTCTTGTGAAAACATTTCAATGTGCAGTGGAGCTAGAACTTCTACAATGTTTTCATCCTTAAACATTTTTGACCGCTTTTCGAATGTTTCATTGTCTTTTGTGTCAACATCACCTCCACCTTTGTGAAAGTACAATGCTGTCTGTAAGTGAGAATGCTTTGCATCATATCCAAAATTAAGCTCAGTTTCAAAATAAGCCCTGTAAGCATATTTGTCAGAGCTGTCAAAAACTGATTGCCCTCCTAAAAAGCACTTTACTTGCTTGAAAAAAGTTTTATCAATTAGATTGATAGGCGCATAGTCGGGTATTGCTGCCCCTGCAGCAACCGCTGGTTTTCTTATTCTTAGTAACATATAAATGTGGTTTTTGCTAAGTTGCAGGTAATGTGGGTCAGGTGGTATTTGAAATTCATATGGGCCTCGATTAGTGATTGGATGCGTTGGGTGGATTTCATGCTAGAAGCCTTCTTTTATGACTATTTGGGTGGGAGGGACCATGAAAAGGTCAAGTTTGGTTTTTGTACTTGGAGTTGATTTTATGTCTATGAGGCCATTATTGTTGTTTAGTTTTCAAAAGGCATCATTCATATTAGTATTTATAGACTTTGGGCGGCTACCAAGCCCTTCCCCTTGCTGCAGAGCTTTAGAGGCTTCATGACAAAAATGTGCAGCTTCTCGCTTTGAGTGTCCTTTAGTTGACTGAAAAAGGGGTTTTCCTTGGGCCAAATCAGATGCTATGTTTGAACCTGCAACTAGAGCATGTTTCCCAACTCGCTTACCAATTGACTGCAAAACTGGGATGACCATTCTGAAAAGCGAACAAAAAAAGCTGCCAAGCCCTACGCCCCGCTGGTATGGGATGCCTTTAAACCCCTCCAACCCATAGCCCGCCTTCCCAGTGTAGTACTGAAGCCAAAAATTGTAATTGTCTGGATGAAATTTTACATGCATTTTTGTGAATTGCTACTGCAAAGTAATAAGAGTATTTATAGACTTTCATCCCAATCAAAATCTATGTCAGTTCGAGCTGCTGCAAAAAGGTGCATTCCTTGTTTATTGCCAATGCTTTCAATTGGAACATTCATACAATTGAGTGCTTTTAGTAATTCTATTGTACCTGGGTGTTTGCTTATATTTTTTCGCTCACGAGCTAAATCATGCACTATATCTGTGACATTAGAATCATAAATTTATTGGCCATCAATTACAAGCTGTCCACTAGAGGAAATTTTGATATTTGGACTGCTGTGAATGTAGTGTAAGAGCATTTTTGCTTTCTGATACTGCGATTTTGGGATATCTTCAAGGATTTCCACATCATTAGCAATTCGACTTAATATGATATTTGCTTTATAAGGTTGTTTTTTCTTTTCCTGTAATCGCATAAATCTACCAACAAGCTGATTATATTTCATAAGCTTTACATCAGGTGGTACACTCTTATCATTTAAAAGATTTCGCATCTCCTTGTCTAGAGTGCCTAGTAAGCTATCAACAGGTTTCCTTTGTTCAGTCAGTCCACTAGGTATTAGGATTATTTTTTCTGTGTGCTTCATTTTCTATCTGTTATTGCATCAGCTAATAGACTGCCAACAATTGAAAGTATGGGAGTGAGTAATAAAGGAAGAAAACCACCATTCTGTAATATAATGTCTTTTCTTTGCTCTGTTGTTGCCTGCTTATTGTTTGCTAGATATCTGATTTAATTCTGATACCTTCTGAGTGTGTTGGTGTCTTTCTCTAAAAAGGAATATTACTGTTTGAAAAGTTATGAGCACAATCCCATATGCAAAGAATCTGATCCTTGCTAGCAGTGTCAGGTAGAAATGTGACACGCTACTACAGTAATCCAATGACACTTAATGCGCACGTTAGAACAACAGGAATTCAACGCATATATTGAAGGGACATAACATCTGAAGAGAAGCGGTCTGAGCTCAGCACGTATAAACTGCTAAGTGAGGAGTCAGCGCTGATAAGGGCTATTGGGTTTGCCCAATAGCACCGGTTTTATTAATGCGTGTGCGCGCAATAATATACACAGCTGCACATTCCACAAGACAGCTCAGTCCGAGCTGGTGACTATAAACGAACATATGGTCAGCCCGTTAGGTGGTCCAAGTATATTGACCTAAGGATTATTGATTGAACTTGACTGACGTGCACAGAGACATGCGGAGTATATTACTGAATTAATATTATCAAGGGGCTCAACAGATGTAAAGATGCGGAGTGACCCATACTATAGTGAATATTTTGTGATTATTATATATTGACCACTACCGGGCATGACATATTTGGTGGCAGTGGTGGGATTGTCATACATCTTGTGGAGTCTGTAGCAGCTATTATTGATCGAGGACAATCAAAGCTAAGGAGGGAGGTGTCAGGTAGAAATGCGACACACTACTACAGTAATCCAATGACACTTGATGCGCACGTTAGAACAACAGGAATTCAACACATATATTGAAGGGACATAACTTCTGAAGAGAACCGGTCTGAGCTCAGCACGTATAAACTGCTAAGTGAGGAGTCAGCGCTGATAAAGGCTATTGGGTTCGCCCAATAGCACCGGTTTTATTAATGTGTGTGCACACAATAATATACATAGCTGCACATTCCACAAGACAGCTCAGTCCGAGCTGGTGACTATAAACGAACATATGGTCAGCCCGTTAGGTGGTCCAAGTATATTGACCTAAGGATTATTGATTGAACTTGACTGACGTGCACAGACATGCGGAGTATATTGCTGAATTAATATTATCAAGGGGCTCGACAGACGTAAATACGAGGAGTGACCCATACTATAATGAATATGTTGTGATTATTATATATTGACCACTACTGGGCATGACAATAGCCTTTATCAGCGCTGACTCCTCACTTAGCAGTTTATACATGCTGAGCTCAGACCGGTTCTCTTCAGATGTTATGTCCCTTCAAATATATGCGTTGAATTCCTGTTGTTCTAACGTGCGCATCAAGTGTCATTGGATTACTGTAGTAGAGTGTCACATTTCTACCTGACACCTCCCTCCTTAGCTTTGATCGTCCTCGATCAATAATAGCTGCTACAGACTCCACAAGACGTGTGACTATCCTACTTTCTGCACTAAAATATGTTACGCTCCGTTCAGTTTCCTTTATATAACTTGTTATCGCTTCTATGATTTTAGCTAATCTTAATAGCTTAAGCCTGCTTCTTTAACCTCAAGAAAATGCGTAACATGTTTAATTCAAGAAGACAAAGATTTAGGATTATTTTATTAAGAAATAAAATCCCTAACAGTCTTAGACAGTTAGTTGTGAAGACTAATAAATACAAGAACGAACTTACGATGTATGACAAAACGAAGACCGATCGACAAATAGCTACAAAATATATTGCACTTGTTGATGACAAAAACAATAACGGAATACAATGAGCACAGACGCTGAAAATGATCAAACTACAGTTTTTGCAGACGGGATTACTGAGCTTGATGTTACGAAAAGGCGATGAGATTGATCCTGCTAGTTCACTTTCAGCAGATGGGATAAACTGAGCAGTTTTGAATCTATAATCTGCTTTTTATAGAGTTTTTGAGACGCTGTTTTAATCTGATTTGGTTTTATGGATTGTTTAATCAGATTTGCTTTGCTTGGGTTTTCTTAATTCTAGCGGAAGTTTCAGTTTGCAGTTTCATTAGATTTTACGCGCTTTGTATGCTACTGTGCAACAAGCGGTTTCCTCATTTATCTCATACTACTGCCCTTCGCGAACTCTATGCATGCTGCTACTGTATTTATTGTCCATATAGCTTGCGTCGTATGTCCATACCTGCATGTTAAGATGGATTAGCGCGTACACAGTGCTATAATTTACCTATCTTTAAACACATCGGTCATGCTATTAGATACAAATTTTGTAACTTTTGCCCAGATTATTGGGGTTTATTCTGGGCAGATGTCTGACTGAAGTGGCTTTGGTTCTCCGGTCTTAATCTTTCAATCGCATAAGTAAATTTCATCAGCACCTGGTTTAGATCCGTTTTGTAAACTATTTTCCAGCATTTTTCCTCAACTACTTCCTACATGCTACAATAATTAAGAGTGAGTGCATTATTACAGTATTAACGCGATCAAAATAACAATTAAATTAAAATACTGAAAAGGAACACCTACAACATTTCGGACAATTCTCATTATTTAAACATTTTAAGCAATGCACGAAATTAAACTAATCAGTTTAACACTTTTTAATAAATTACGGCAATCAATTTACCGTGTTACTTGACAGCAGTATTTATAAGCACGGTTCTCTAAGGTTTCTTTGCAATGCTTAGCACATGCAATAAGTTATATTCCGTTTCAGTCGTTTTGGAGCCATCTTAAATTTTTATTTTATATTTTCATTAGTATTTATAGACTTTGGTACATAAATAGATGGATGTTAATCAAATATATTCGTTTTTAGCCTATAAGTGACCATAATATTTTGTGTTGAATTAATGAAAAGATACGCGTGAGGTTGAGAAGTCGCATCTGAATAAGCTTCTATAAAATATTTTTGATTGTTAGGATAAAGCTGTCGAGATAAAACTTGTGCCTGTAACTGATCAGCAGGATTTTTAAATAGCACAATATAATCAGAATTTAAGCGAGAAGTGCGCAGGCCATCAAAAAATAGGTTTTGCACTATGTGAATGACACTGACATTCCAGTGGTGACAACCTCCTGTAAATAATTGTATGATTTGCCCATTGCATTTACTTTCCTGCATCAGGTCGTCAAGTATAAGTAGTTGAGGCGTTGGGCTTGTCTCTTTGAGTCTTTTAAAGTTAGGCAAACCTTTTATGAAGGTGTCATTTTTTATTTCCGTGTATAATGGTTGATCTCCTGTAAAGCACCACCAAATTTTTGCAATTTTTGTGTCAATTAGTCTTTCGCAATTTTCTATAAGTTGTTTCACAAACGTTGTTTTACCTGATTTTGTAGGGCCCAAAACAATGCATATAAAAGGATGCTCTAAAATCATTTTGGCTGCTCATAAAACTGCAGTTCTCTCTTTGTTAATTCTGTACTAAACTTATTTGGCCAATTTTTAAATTTGACTTTGTGTTTCCCTTTACCAGTATTTATAGCTTTTGCAACTGGCTTATGCATTTCAGCCTCTGGTTCAGCTACTTGGAGCTCCTTTCTATAAAATGCGCTAATTATCGGCTTTGACACAAACTGATCTTTTTTGACTTCCTGGTCCTTGCTTAACTGTCTTGAAACAGCGGTCCGCTCTTGCAACTTATCAACACGCTTATGCATGTTGTGTGTACCCTCTGCCATTGCAAATGATGGACCGAGCGAGCTAAAATCTAGGATTTAGATTGAATTGAGCATGTGTTGTAAAAGATGCACCTCACATGCTGTAAGTTCGTGAACTAATTTAGCTGAAAATTTGTTGATTGTGGTTCATGGTCGAGAAAATCTAGTAGTTTTACTGTTTTTAGCTATTTTTACGTCAAAATACACAGTTTTTGGCTCAAATAGCTCAATAGTAGGTTCAATGGTAGGTTCTGCATGTGTCTTGCAAAGGAGATCAGCATTAACTTACATACTGTAAAAGTGAATACATGAGGAAGAATAGCTCAAATTGATTCAGAATTCAACATACAGGTCATACACCTTTAACAAAGTGTGTACTATTTGTAGAGCTGAGCACAAAGTAACTGACACTATTATGATTAGTTAGGTCTCCGAGGCTATTCTTCTCTGCTGAGGAGTTTAACCAAACCTTTCATTCCAATAAAATTAATGCCTCAGAAACATGATTAACTTGTATTATCAACTTTAGTTGGTTCAATCACTTCTTCTCTATTTGTATAACTTGAAGTAAAGTGTGCACTTGATTCAATTACATGTGAGCATTAAAAATGGCTTATAGATTGTAGAACAATTAGAAGGAAAGTGTAGGCAAATTGAGCAGTTTAGAAAAAGTGTGCAGAGGTTGGAAAAAAGTGGGCAGAGTTTGGAAAAAAGTGTGCAGAGTTTGGAAAAAGTGTGCAGAGTTTGGAAAAAAAGTATGCAGAGTTTCGAAAAAGTGTGCAGAGTTTCGAAAAAAGTGTGCAGAGTTTCGAAAAATGTGTGCAGAGTTTAGAAAGTGTGCAGAGTTTGGAAAAAAGCGTGCAGGGTTGGGAAAAAAGTGTGCAGCTTGAAAAAAAAAGTGCAGAGTTTGGAAAAATACCTAAAAATTATTAAAACATATTTTGGGGGTAATTCAAATGTCATTATCATTCAGCCAACTATAATATGATAGAGACATGCAGTGTAAGTGGTTGGGTCTGAGTTCAGCACTTTTTAGGGCTAAGAGCGACAGATGAGAATGATATGGTCAAAAACTCTTTTTGCTTTGACATATTTTATTAAATAAATTATACAGGTATATTGGACTTAACAATTTGATGACATAGGCATGTGCCTGAAATAGACACGCAAGAATAAGGATTTAGGGTGGCTTACTTGGGTAGTGTGGCTGTGAAATAATTTGATAGTCAGCTAATTTTCATATATTAGGTATTATTTGCACACACATTTGCTACATAACTGTCCAGGCTGTTTGTTGGCTATAACATTCATTATTGCAACCCTCTTACATATAGGAAGACATTGCATTTTCGAGGACCAGAGACATAAAGATTACAATACTGTTAGGTAGTCTTAAAGAATATACTGCATACAGTAGACAAAGTCTGTTGAATTTATAAGAGTGCTTGCAAGTTTGGAACATTTTTTGTAAGTTTAGAACATTTTTCGTAAAGTTTGGAACATTTTTGTAAAGTTTGGATAATTTTTGTAAATTTTGGAACATTTTAGTAAAGTTTGGAACATTTTTTGTAAAGTTTGGAACACATTTTACACGTTATAACATAAGAAGTTTGTAAAGTTTGGAACATTTTTTGTAAAGTTTCGAACATTTTTGTAAAGTTTGGAACATTTTTTGTAAAGTTTGGAACATTTTTGTAAAGTTTGAAACATTTGTTGTAAAGTTTGGAACACTTTTTGTGAAGTTTGGAACATTTTTGTAAAGTTTGGGAAATTTGGAACAAAGCTTGTAAGATTTGGAACAAAGCTCTTAAAAGTCAAAAGAAAGTTATATAAATGTTTAAATATCCAAATTCAGCCACAATTAAAGAGGTATATTGCATCCAAAAATCCTTGTTTCTATTGCCTAAGCTAATAAGGCAAGTAAAGCATAATGCATACACACTGTTAGGCATCTGTACAGAAATTTATATTTATAAGGCTGCGTTATCTATCTTATTGGTTAGGTGTAAGGATGATAGTATTGCACTAAGCGCTTAAAATTTTGCTTGTTTATTGATAATGAGATAGTAGCCTAAGCACACACAAATGTGTCAGAAATACTCATATTGTATACACAATACTATTTAAATTCCACACTTTATTGGGACAGTGTGTGTTAAACTTACTTGTATTGCTACATTAATTGAGCAATTTAGCAGCGAGCATAAGGCTGCATGCTTTTGTCTATATTGCAAAACTACCATCTCAGTACAGATTTAACTGCAAATCTTAATACTTGAGACCATTAATTTAGAGTTTTTGCTATACAAAATCTAATTTGTGCAGAAAACTGTACTTCTGTTAATCCAGTTTGGCGTCGTTTAAGCTTATTTTAACTTCATTCCATAGGTAAAAGCAGAAATGTACTACTTAGTGTCGCTGAAATCATCTAAGCAGCTGGAGAAGCACAGCTTTCTATAGGGGTGGGGAGATCCCCCTTCCTCGGGTTCCAACACTCTTAGATGATTTCAGCGACAATAAGTAGTACATTTCTGCTTTTACCTATGGAATGAAGTTAAAATATGCTTTAAAAGACGCCAAACTCGATTAATAGAAGTACAGTTTTCAGCACAAATTAGATTTTGTATAGCAAAAACTCTAAATTAATGGTCTCAAGTATTAGGATTTGCAGTTAAATCTGTACTGAGATGGTAGTTTTGCAAAATAGACAAAAGCATGCAGCCTTATGCTCGCTGCTAAATTGCTCAATTAATGTAGCAATACAAGTAAGCTTAACACACACTTTCCCAATAAAGTGTGGAATTTAAATAGTATTGTGTATACAATATGAGTATTTCTGACACATTTGTGTGTGCTTAGGCTACTATCTCATCAATAAACAAGCAAAATTTTAAGCGCACAGTGCAATACTATCATGCTTACACCTAACCAATAAGAAAGATGACGCAGCCTTACAAATATAAATTTCTGTACATATGCCTAACAGTGTGTACGCATTATGCTTTACTTGCCTTATTAACTTAGGCAATAGAAACAAGGATTTTTGGATGCAATATACCTCTTTAATTGTGGCTGAATTTGGATATTTAAACATTTATATAACTTTCTTTTGACTTTTAAGAGCTTTCTTCCAAATCTTACAAGCTTTGTTCCGAATTTCCCAAACTTTACAAAAATGTTTCAAACTTCACAAAAAGTGTTCAAAACTTTGCAACAAATGTTCCAAACTTTACAAAAATGTTCCAAACTTTACAAAAAATGTTCCAAACTTTACAAAAATGTTCGAAACTTTACAAAAAATGTTCCAAACTTTACAAACTTCTGATGTTAAAACGTGTAAAATATGTTCCAAACTTTACAAAAAATGTTCCAAACTTTACAAAAATGTTTCAAAATTTACAAAAATTATCCAAACTTTACAAAAATGTTCCAAACTTTACAAAAAATGTTCTAAACTTTACAAAAAATGTTCCGAAACTTTGCAAGCACTCTTATAAATTCAACAGACTCTGTCTTCTGTATGCAGTATATTCTTTAAGACTACCTAACAGTATTGTAATCTTTAAGTCTCTGGTCCTTGAAAATGCAATGTCTTCCTATATGTAAGAGGGTTGCAATAATGAATGTTATAGCCAACAAACAGCCTGAACAGTTATGTAGCAAAGGTGTGTGCAAATAATACCTAATATATGAAAATTAGCTGACTATTAAATTATTTAACAGCCACACTACCCAAGTGAGCCACCCTAAATCCTTATTCTTGCGTGTCTATTTCAGGCACATGCCTATGTCATCAAATTGTTAAGTCTAATATACCTGTAAAATTTATTTAATAAACTATATAAAAAAAGAGTTTTTGACCATATCATTCTCGTCTGTCGCTCTTAGCCCTAAAAAGTGCTGAACTCAGACCCAACCACTTACACTACATGTCTCTATCATATTATAGTTGGCTGAATGATAATGACATTTGAATTACCACCAAAATATGTTTTAATAATTTTTAGGTATTTTTCCAAACTCTGCACTTTTTTTCTAAACTCTTCACACATTTTTCCAAACTCTGCACACTTTTTTCGAAACTCTGCACACTTTTTTCGAAACTCTGCACACTTTTTTCGAAACTCTGCACACTTTTTTCGAAACTCTGCACACTTTTTTCGAAACTCTGCACACTTTTTTCGAAACTCTGCACACTTTTTTCCAAACTCTGCACACTTTTTTCCAAACTCTGCACACTTTTTTCCACAACTCTGCCCACTTTTTTCCAACCTCTGCACACTTTTTTCTAAACTGCTCAATTTGCCTACACTTTCCTTCTAATTGTTCTACAATCTATAAGCCATTTTCAATGCTCACATGTAATTGAATTAAGTGCACACTTTACTTTAAGTTATACAAATAAAGAAGAAGTGATTGAACCAACTAAAGTTGATAATACAATTAATCATGTTTCTGAGGCATTAATTGTACTGGAATGAAAGGTTTTCTTAAACTCCTCAGCAGAGAAGAACAGCCTCGGAGACCTAACTAATCTTAATAGTGTCAGTTGCTTTGTGCTCAGCTCTACAAATAGTACACACTTTGTTAAAGGTGTATGACCTGTATGTTGAATTCTGAATCAATTTGAGCTATTCTTCTTCATGTATTCACTTTTACAGTATGTAAGTTAATGCTGATCTCCTTTGCAAGACACATGCAGAACCTACCATTGAACCTACTATTGAGCTATTTGAGCCAAAAACAGTGTATTTTGACGTAAAAATAGCTAAAAACAGTAAAACTACTAGATTTTCTCGACCATGAACCACAATCAACAAATTTTCAGCTAAATTAGTTCAGGAACTTACAGCATGTGAGGTGCATCTTTTACAACACATGCTTAATTCAATCTAAATCCTAGATTTTAGCTCACTCGGTCCATCATTTGCAATGGCAGAGGATACACACAACATGCATAAGCATGTTGATGTGTTGCAAGAGCGGACCGCTGTTTCAAGACAGTTAAGCAAGGACCAGGAAGTCAAAAAGATCAGTTTGTGTCAAAGGACCAGGAAGTCAAAGGACCGGATAGTCGAACCTATATATACACACTCCTTTTGTGCTTAGGCCCAATTTACTCCCTAGCTTAGCTAGGCTTACTCGAATTTGCTTTACAACATTCACTTACGCTACACTCAAGACTTAATTGCATAATCTGCCATGTGAACATAAAGGGACAGGAAGCCATACACTGCTTGATAAATTTCTATAATGCTTAGGCTTGTTTTATACCTTGGCTTACCTAAGCTTAGTTTACACTCACATCCAGTCCTTGGCTTAGCTTTATCTCACTTTGGCACATTTTAGATATATTTTAGACTGAGTGGCAGGGGTAGCAAGTGTAAAGTGTGAAGCGGCATAAAATGTAAAGGAGCCCTGGTGGCGCTTGTGGACCTTGGTGGTGCTTGTGGACCTTGGTGGCGCTTGTGGACTCCCACAGGGACTGCTACACCCCAACACACAAATGCACGCATACACACACTGCCAAATTGTTGTTACCCCTTCCCTGCTAGGCTTACTGACAGGTTTGGGCATGTTTATTATAATTGATTATTGGTTATAAAAAATAAAATCTCCATCGGATACTTTACATCAATCCCTTTGTCATCATCATCTGAAAAACCAGTGTAATTGGCATACTGTAGGTTGCGCGCTAAAATTTTGTACATAGCTCAGCTACAATTTAAATATCTTATACTGAAAATTTGAGCCCAATCTGATCATTGGTTCTTGAGTTATAACTATATCTGAAAGAGTGTAAACTAAAATTGGCATACTGTACATTACATGCTCATATCAATAGGATAACACATGCAACATATGCTCACCCTATCCTGGAAATTTGAGCTAAATGCGCCCTATAGTACTTGAAATATAATGCTGCATGAGAAAGTGTAAAGTAAATTGGGATACTGTAGATTACATGTTCATATTAATAACATAACACACGCAACATATGTTCACCCTATCCTAAAAATTTGAGCTAAATCCACCAAATAGTTCTTGAAATCTAGTGCTATATGAGAAAGTGTAAAGTAAATTGGTATACGGTAGACTGCGCCCTTAAATTCTGTACATAGCATGCCTTGCTTATAAACGCTATATCCTGAAAATTTGAGCTAGATCCAGCCTATAGTTCTTGAAATATAGTGTTATATAAGAAAGTGTAAAGTAAATTGGTATACTGTATATTACATGCTCATATATATATATAATGGCCCTGGGCCCCTGGCCCTGAACGCGCCCCCTCCCCGGGCTGGCCCCCAACCTCGACCACATACCCAGCCATTTGCTCCCTAGCACTACCTCAATTTCGGTTCAGGGAGCAGATCTGCCTATCTTTCATCATTGTATATGCTATAACACTGGGGCCAGACTCATAAGCCGACCCCTATCCTTAACCATTGCCTATCTTATAACACTGGGATGAGACTCATAAGCCGACCCCTATGCCATAACACTGTAAATGATATAACACTGGGCCTTACTATGGCTGGAACCGGCCTTCTATCCTTAACCACTACCTATTCTTTACCATTGCCCATCCTTAACCATTGCCTATCCTTAAGCACACTATGCCAGGGTGCTACGCTTAACTACTGAGACCCCATCATCTTAGACGACTCGAAGGATCTCTCACATTTACGAGCCAAGTATGCGCTTGATGATTGGTTTCCACGATAAATTTTTCACCATAAAGATAGTGTCAATAATGCTTAATTGCCCATACAACTGCTAAAGCCTCCTTCTTCTGGAGTGGCATATTTGCATTCAGCCGAGTTTAAAACGCAGCTAGCATGACCGAGAATAAAGCGACTTTTAGATGGCCGGTGTTTTTGTGTAAGAATCGCACCTGAAGCGTAATTACTTGCATCGGTTGTCAATATAAATTGATGATCGTTATCGAATTTTGGTAATTGCAATATTGGGGGCAATGTAAAAGCATCTTTTAACAATTGAAAAGCCTTTTGGTGCTCATCAGTCCGAATAAATTCAGTATCTTTTTGTAATAAACGGAAAACTGGTTTTGTGTTTTTTTGCGAGATCTTTCACAAGTTTTTGAAACAATTGCACGAGACGGAGAAATTTTTGTAAAGCTTTTACCCTTTTTGAAGTAGAAAAGCGACTAAATCGGCAATTTTCGATAAGTCAGGAGCAATACCTAGCGAACTAATACCATGGCCCAGAAATTGGACTTATGCATGCGTTAATGGCATTTTTCTGGTTTAACCCTCAAGTTCACCTTTTGTAGTGCACGAAAGACGTTTTCTAAATCTTTAAGATGTTCAGAAAACGTGTGCAAAAAAACAATTATATCATCAATATATACTAAATAAGTTTTCCAATTTAAACCAGCAAGAACAAGCTCCATAAGTCGTTGAAAATCGGCAGGGACGTCTTTTAAGCCAAAAGGTAACACTTCAAATTCGTAGTGACCTCCGGGACGGATAAAAACGGTTTTTTCACGCAATTCATCATTAAGGGGGATCTGCCAATACCCAGATTCTAAGTCTAGCGTACAAAAGTAGGCTGCAGACCCAAGGGCATCAAACTTATCATCAATTTTAGGTAGGGGCTAAATTTGGTTTTTCATCACATCATTTAAACAGCAGTAATCCACAACTGGGCAGAGGGGACCATCCTTTTTTCCAATTAAAAAATAAAGGACTGGCCCAGGGGGTTGTTGTTGGTTTTATCATGTTTACCGCAAGAATTTCGTTAATTACTTTTTGCATAACTTGTCTACGCGCGTGTTTGACATGATATGTTTTGCCTACGACAGGGGATTATCCCATGTGTCAACATGATGCTTAACGAGCGGAGTTCGACCAAGCGCTTCGCCTTTTAATGCAAATATCGAATTATATTTTTGGCATAGGTTACGAATTTGTTGCTGTTCTTTAGAATTAATGAAGCAACCTTGCATAACCTTATTTATCAAAGAGAAGAGTTCAGGTGACCTATTGTCAGATACAGCGATATAGGACACTACATCAAGATCAGGCGTTAGCGAGCCAATTAATTCTCCTGTGTCGACTTGAATAGGCAATTCAGAGATGTTACAAAATCGCAAAGGGAAAACAGAAAGTGAGGTGTCGACGATTGCAGGGGCTACAAAAAGTGAACGTTTGCGCATAAAATTGGGAATAGGCTTGAAGAGTGCAACATCAGCATTGTAAGAACCGTGACTGATATAGGCTGGTGTTATTAACTCATGACGCGGCAAAATAGTGATTGGTTTTGAAATTGAGACATGAACACAGATAGGAAATGCAATTTTAGCATTTGGATTGGTACAAAAATTCAATTTTTCATTAGGCGATAAAAGATTTAATTTTATACCGTTCATGAATGCACAATCCTCGATGGGATTTACTTAAAGCAATGCAGAACAGCAAAAATCAAAACCGAGAAGTCGGAGCGGAAAAAGTATATTCGGCGATAGTTATAGTCATGATAAATTTGAAGCGAACAATTGCTGTCATGTTTCCTACACCGTGCACTATATTAGATGTTTGTTTTGGTGATAATTTAAAACCAAGTCTTAAAAATGCTGCAGTAGTCATCATTGTGACTTGCGAGCCTGTATCGATTAGTGCCAGGATTTTAACACCATGAATTTCAGTCAAAATGGTGGGTAAATTAGTACCTGCATGACTGACAATCGAAGTTTCAGAATCCTTATCAGGGGGATATCGCGATTTTTTTCATAAACTGCTAATCTTCGTTGTAATCTTTCATATTCTTCCGAAAATGCTTGGGATGCAAAATTTTCTTCACGCTTTTTTGCCTTAGCTGAATTTGAGGTGACCATGTTCACATCTTTTTTAGGCATAAAGGACGGTTGCGGAGGGGTAAAGCTCTGGCGGGTTGGTAATCCGCTATATGCGTGACGTTAGGAGGATAATTTCGCGGTGCAGAACGATAATTAGAATTATAATAGGTATTACATTGTTCTGGCGGATAAGTCACATAATCATAAGATTGAATGCGATTATCATAAGGTTGATTTTGATAATTTTGACGATAATTTGGCGCGTAGTCATTATAGTTTTGACAAAAAGTTGGGCGCGAGCGTCTTGATTCAAAACGTGCGTCTGAATTTTGCGACATAGGATGGCGATTTTGACCTTGATCGCAATATCTAGGCTTAGATGGTTGACAATTATTATAGTTCGGGCGCATTGAATAGCGATTACGATTATTCCTTGAATGCGACTGACTATGCGGACTCGCTGGCGGGATCATGTTTGAATGTTATTTTATTCAATTATTTATCTACTGAATTACCGATTTACTTTTATCTATTTACTTATTTATGGATTTATTTATTTAATTAATTATATTTAATATTTAATATTTTATTTAACTACCTACATTATTTTTATTTATTTATCATTTACATAAGTGTATAATTATTGTTTATTTCCATTTATTTATTCATATTATTATTTATTTATGCATTCATTTATTTATTATTTCTGTCTTTCATTAATTATTTATATCGTTATTACTTTAATTATTCATTCATTTACATATTATTTTATATATCTATTTGCATATTTCACCTTTCATTTAAATATCTTATTATTATTTTAATTTGTTTATCATTTATATATTTGCGTATTTTTTTTAGATTGTTTTCCTCTACAAAATTCCAAAATCATTTGCTTCTATTTATTAATTCAATATTTATTTAATAATCACTTGATTATTCTTATACGCATATTTAAAATTGTATATCTTAGACGGTGATTGCAAAATAAGTTTTTTCCCAGAATTACGTCTAAATCGTCCATATCAAATGAATCTTTTTGCAACGTTTCAGTAGAAATCGAATACAAAATTTTTTTTTGTGCAAAAGGCATTGTTCGAGAACTTAATTTTATGGAAAAAACATTTTTAATACCTGAATAAAGCAACCGCCGTGTGTGTTGGTATGCTTTTTGGACCATTTGTCCCAATTGACGATTCGGGAGGTAGCATTTTTGTAACGACTTTTTCCTCCTCCTCTCAGTTTTTCTATGATAACTAATTTGAAGTGCATTTCTTGATCGAAAGCAAATTCGCGATTCGATTGCTGAATTTCTTCAATGACCGACAAAATTTTGTTGGCCGTCATTGCGATTTTTGGCATAAAGGGGACTAAAACGGCTCAATCCAAGCTGGGGTGTCGAATTTCGACTCCTATTCGATCCTGCAAATTTTTTTTATTAAGTGACGGTCTAAAATGTTTGTTGAAATATTCGGAAGGATTTCGTGCGTAATTTTGGCAATATTTCTGAAGTGGATGCTGTAGCTAATCGCCTCAGAATTAAATCGCTTGACTCGCTAACAGGACTCTTCGCCCAAATTGTAAAAATCGGTGATTGGCCAAGGACCGGCGCTAGATTGGTCGAAAAAATGGTCGCCCAGAAACGCATTCCAAAATTCGGAGGATCCGAAATTCTTCTGTGCGCTTTTCGAAAGCTTCAAGTAATTTTCGAAAATAAATGACGTAATTTTTGAGTCGCCGACCCAAAATTGGCTGTTGACTAGCGTTTGCAAAGTAGATCAATTAATTATTGGCTCCGATAATTGCTGGGACGATCCGTCTTCGACAATGAAGGCCCAAAATTCTGACGTAATTACGTCCTTTAATTCTTTTTCGCCAAATTCCAAAATTTTTCGCGATAAAATTCCAATTAAATCGTTGTTTCTAACCCAAATTCTCGATCAAATAATGTTTTTCAAGTAGAAAAGCTGGAGCGCATCAATTTCGAAATGAGCAGCCTTTGCAGAAGCTTATTATTGATAGAATGATAAAAAGCTATGCGCCCCTCTCTATTTATAGTGCCATGTGCTTGGCGCAGACACAAGCGCTCACGTCTTCGGACTTGCCTGCTATTTGCGCACAATGACGCAATAGCGGTACACACTTGCGCTTATATTCGCACATGTTGGCCATGTGCCAAGCACAACTTGATGACTCATCCAACCACGTGTTCGGACTTGTGCTTTATTGCGCTATTGTGACGCAACACGTGGTTTCAGAACAAGCTGGTTCCAGAACATGCATTATGCTTATAAATATAAATAAATAGCATACAAGTACATCTATAATCATGATTTTGTTACTTTTATTTCTTACTTTAGTAGAAGCCCAAAATTGTACTTCCAATGAAACTATGGCCATTTGTCATAATTTAAGCAGTTGTGTGCAATTGCCACAAAATGCACGATCGATAGTTTTGAAAAACAGCTGTAACTTGCAAGTTCCTGATTGGAAAAACTTTACAACCGAGTTTCCCAAGTTACAGTCCATGGAGTTTAAACCATTTTGTCAAGAATGCTAAAAAATTGATGAGCAGTTTAATGGCATGAAAATTGAAGGCAGATGTTTGCAGAATGACATGAAATGTAGACATAAAGAAGATTTGAATCTCATTTCGAATGAAATTGCAAGCTGTATAGCTTTACTAATCACACTGACTCTTTTATATTTCTTTCGTTTTATTAGAAAAGAGCTATTACACAACAGGAAAAACAATGAGAACAATTCTTATCATGCGGCAGAAGAAATGTGTATTCTTGGAGCATTTGTTCATCGTTTTTTCTCGGCTGTTTCATAAGTTCTACGTACGAGCGAAGTGCTTTTTTCTTTTCTTTCGGTTTCGATTTTATGGCTTGTGCTAGGTTTTTATCGATTTTGAGCTCAATTTCATCATCGAGTTTCGCCGATGTGCTGACTCGGACCATATTTTTGGCGTAAAACGCCTTCTTATTCTCCAAATCGTAATCAAGGCGTAATTTTTTGCAGGTTTTAAAGCAATATTTCGTGTAATTTATGCCCTTAATTCCTTCCATTCTTTTAGCTTCGACAAACAGAAAACGGTGAATAATTTTGACGCAAATATGTTCAGGATTAAAAGTTTCAGAGAGACAAAATGAGGTCTCGACTGTAGTTGACATTCTCAAAAGAATGACAAATTTCAATCTGCTCCCTCCTTTTATTTACATGTTTCTAACAAATTGCGAATGATTACATTAGCTCTAAACAAATCGCATTTAAACTTTGAACCATATATTACGTATTTTCCTGTCGAAAAAACGTTAATAAAAACGTGATTCATTTTGTACTTCAAAGCCAGAAAAATTTCCGTTTCATAAGAGCAATTCGGTTTACATTTAGCGTACAGTTTATGCAAATTAAGAGTGAAACCTACATTTCCAGTGGCTACTTAATTATGGATTTTTATTTCTATATTGGTAGTTTTTATTTGGCATGTATGTATTGCTTTTGCTAGTGTTTTTCTGGCGTCATCTTCAGTCTTCGTTCCGGTACAAAGTAATTTCCCGGATTGAAACAACAGTACTGTAGATTTAGGATCCTCGAACGCCAAACTAAGGCCAGAAAATTTGTCAGGCCTTTACTTTACACGCTCTATATTTTTGTCTGCGATATAGTTTAAATTTAATGAGCATTTCGTGTCTGTGCTCGCAATTAAGTTACAAATCTGCATCTTTACAAAAACACGCATAGCGCTTACGGCTTTAAACTTTATTTATGACATATTTTCACGGGTTGACGATTCATATTTTCCTACGCTCAATGCACTTTTTCATCATTTGTTCATCTATACCATAGAATTCATACATATAAAAATAATCGAGCAACGAATTCTTTCTAAAGGCGGTCTGCCTCGTTTTTTGGAATTCCTGACCCAAACTCGGAGAAGGTTTGTTTTTCTTTAGGCGGCCTGCCTCGTTTTTTAGTAGTCTGCGCCACTTGATGCTGTTTTTGACGCTGATCTTCTATAACTACCTGCTTTTGCATAACATTCGCATATTCAGCTAACTTTACATCCGGATCGCCTTTTTGCTCAAAATGTCATCTTTAGATTCTTCGACGTTAACTTGAGCAGTGAGTAATGGGTCGTCAGTAATTTTAGCTTTTCTCATCAAAGAATCGAAAAACTCTGTCGGAACTACATACATTTTACGGACCTTCATTTTTTATGCTTTTCTAAGAGAAGTGTAAAGTTTGAAAATAAATTCAAAAGATTCGGTTTCCAAAATTTTCTGTTAATCCTTTTTAGTAGTTTCTGGTAATGCAAGCAAATACAAACTAGCTTCAAACTGTTTGCAAAAAGCCGGATTTTCCTTGCAAAAAGTGCCATTCAAAATATGACGAGCGGCTTGAGTAAGCACGGAAAAAAATTCGGGGGTGCTTGATTAATTAATAAGTCGCGTAAACTTTTCTTTGTATTTTTATCCCACAATCAGCAAAAATATAGTTCGCTCACAGTAATTTCTCGCTGAGCTTTAGAATTCATAATTCGTTTAAAAATTACATTTTTTACATATTTATAAACCTCGCCAGATAATCATAGGTATTTCATCCGAAAAAATACTACATCGCAGTCTGTTTTCGATTTTATCATAAAAAAACATCAATCAGTAAATAGTTATAGGGTTTTTCCTTCATTGTTTTGATATAAGCTTGCTTTAATGGCCCCCTTGAGCCGTATAATTGATTACTCAAGACATCTAAGACATTCAAATGCGGCATTTTATTTAAGATAAAATAATGACCATTCCGGTTGATGGTTGTTGAAAGAGGGCCTCTAAAAAATGGATTCTGAGTGACAAAGAAATTTAATATATATTTATGATGGCCTAAGACCGTAAAAAGACGAGCAAATGCGTCGCTTTTGACCGCAACGTCAGCAAGATCATCGCAAACGCAAACGTTGACTTTTCCTGGTTCGTCGTACCATTCGCTTTCAATTACGTCCATTCGAAGTCCTTGTACGAACGAAATATCCTGAAATGTACCTGAAACTTCTTCGAAGAGTGGTTGCTATACATTATAAAAATATAAAATTTTATTTCTTTCTGGTTTAAAAGGCCATCTTTCAATAATTTTAGTAGAAAACATGTTATTCCGCTACCTGTTGCTCCTGAAATTACAAAAATTAGCAGGCGATCTAAGATACTTTATGCTAATTTCTTCTATTTGCTCCATTCTCTGTAGCACATACACGTTTGACATGAAGTGCAAATGGGTATTTTTGTATGAAAATATTTCTTGAACCAATCGCAAATCTGTTTATCGTTGTCAGACTTATTGCTCCAAAATTTAGCCATAATACTATTTATAGATTTTTGTCTACATAGTTCGCGAGAAAAATAAAAGCAGTACAACCCGCACGTTTTGCTTGTGTTTCCTTGTAACCTCTGCTCATCACATAGAAACTGAGCTGGATACTTTGTGAAACTGAAAAAATAATTTACTGCGTCTTCTAAGCATTTGCTGTAGGACAATGGAGTTTTAGCCAAACTGTCAAAAAATATCATTTTAGCCGAATTTGATGATCTGTAAAAAGTACCCAATGCTGACCTTTATGCGTCGACAAAGCCGTGTTTACAATAACAAAAAATTTTTCAGTAAGTATTCGAAAATTGCTGAGATAATATTCGGTCGAATGAAAATACTCCCTTGAAATAACGTGATGCAACCTTGTCCGTACTCACTATTGAATTCAACTGATTTGCATACATTCCATGTCAAGAATAATGTTCCTACGAGCATCACTACTTATAATATTATCGAATAATAAATAAAAAAGCAACGTGCAACTGTCATCCATGCTGGTTAGGGGCCATTGAGCAGTAAAAGTACAAGGGTGGCCCTTTTGTATTACTTGTGGATCGTCAACTTTGTCAACTATTTAAATTCCTAACGCATATGTACATGTAAGACAGCATCTTTTACAGGTATTCGCTATTAGGCCCACTTTGTGCGAGCCGCTTACCGCAGTTGACTGGTAAGCACATATGTTTAGCCGTAGCGAATGTTCTTATTCAATCTTGTATATATGTCTTATAGTCAGGCACATAGCTCTGAGGAGATATGAGGGTCCGGACCCCCCAAAATTTAGGAAAAATCGTAAAAATAGGACTTTTTAAACTTTATTTCGTGCCATTTTTGGACTTTTAGTAACCCGGACCCCCCTCCCAAGTTGGTATTGGTTTCCCCCAGAAGGACGGCCAGCTACGTGCCTGCTTATAAAAAATCAACAGATTACAATAATTATATACCTATATCAAATCAATGCTATAATCGCAATTCTGTCGGGTATTGTCAGACATAAATAAATCTTAACATTCTTGCTCAAACTTGTGTGGAACAGACTACCGTGGAGGCCTGGAACCAATTATTCAGCGTGGTACAATTTACATGAGTACTAACGGTCCGTTACATTTACCTATGAGGTTTTTGAAATAATTTAAGGTGACTACAAAAGTGTTTAGAAATAATATGTTAAATTTGATATTCTACAGTATGTCAACTCATATGGAGATGTATGCCAGTGCTTAGCCGCATTACTGCCTCAAAAGTTCAGACCGCTTTTGTAGCCTGACTCTTGTAGAAGAATTCAAAAGAAAACCACAAAGTTAAATGAAACAGACTATAACTTAGTCCTCGAACCAGCCTGCATGGCAATATAATATATAGCTTGCCTTTTGTACTTACGGATGGGCAATCCCTGCAGGGGCTACGCCCGATTTTCCTTAGAGTCCAAGGCACGTAGGTCGTTGAGCTGCTGAGTCTTCCATTCCCTCGAGCCGGCCAACATCCCAAAACTCAGTTCGACTATTTTTACATACAGCATGGGAATTCGGGCGGCGGAAGTCAGGCCCAAAAAATGTTTAAAGAATATCCTTTTGGGCTAAAAAACAATAATTCACGTCAAAAACACTGTCTTTTTTGTTCCGGACAATGCTCGTTCTCTCTGTAACTTATAGGCGCGCTATGGAGTATCTAATGCCCACGCTAGTAGGTGCTTGCTGTTTAAGTACTTGCTGTATGTACAGATATCTGTAAACGTAGGGCGTGTGCCTACGTCCACTTGCTTACTTAGCCCTAGTTAAAGCTCACGCGCTCGCACAAAAGGCGACTCGGGGGTAAGTGGCCCGGCCTATGAAGATAGCCCGGCCCTCTACTGCACGCACCTAGTGAAACTTACTTACTTAACCCCTTTTGAGATTAAGTACCTAAATAATGTAAGTTCCCCGGAAACCTAACTGAGGGCTCAAAAAGATTATTATTTAAAAAATGAGCTTGCTAAGCAAGAGTTGTAAACTAAGAGGAACTTAAAGTTTAAACCTACCATTAAATTATAAAGATAATAATAAAAGATTTAAAGCTTTAAGAAAAAGAAAAATGTGGTAAATTAAAACAAATTTAAAGGATATGATGAAACATTATTGTTGAGAATAGGACGATCACGTGCTATGTATAATGACTCCTTGATTAAAAGATCAGAAGAGTTGGATGCTCGACTGATAACCTTGAAGCAATCTGATGTAATTGGATGATTGCTATTTGAGATATGTTTGTGAAAAGCAGATAAACTATCACCCTGAATTGGCTTTCCTGTAGCAAATGAGATGCCAGTATGCTCTACCATTCTATTCCCAAAATGTTGGCGAGTTTCAAAAACTCGCCAACATTTTGGGAGTAGAATGGCAGAGCATACTGGCATCTCATTTGCTACAGGAAAGCCAATTCAGGGTGATAGTTTATCTGCTATTCACAAACATATCTCGAATAGCAATCATCCAATTACATCAGATTGCTTCAAGGTTATCAGTCGAGCATCCAACTCTTTTGATCTTTTAATCAAGGAGTCATTATACATAGCACGTGATCGTCCTATTCTCAACAATAATGTTTCATCATATCCTTTAAATTTGTTTTAATTTACCACATTTTTCTTTTTCTTAAAGCTTTAAATCTTTTATTATTATCTTTATAATTTAATGGTAGGTTTAAACTTTAAGTTCCTCTTAGTTTACAACTCTCACTTAGCAAGCTCATTTTTCAAAACTATTCCTTCATGATCAGTCGGTATTATTATTTAACTTGTTTTGGGACCGAATTCCAGTGCTTGAAAATATTGAGGGTTCCTAATGTAGTGTAGCACAAGGACAGAAAACAACAGCATGGAAGTTCGAACCGAGCCCAATCATCGTTCAATAAATTAATAATTTTTATAATATTTTTGGACAGAAAATTATCTAGCAATGAAAAACGCGACAGCATGAAGATGCATGCTGCCGACTGTCGTGTTACGCTAATTGGTTAAAATAAACAATGTAATTACAAGGGCACGTAGCCCGCCAATGGCATACAACAAATGCCGTTATGGCACACAAATAATATAAGAAAGGCGCACGGGCAAAAGAACCTGCCCAATGCGCGACGAAAACACGATGAGAACTTCTGCAGCCACGCAGGGAAAAAGGGGCACAGCACAGATAGGCTGGTGAAAAGGCTGAGTCTAGGAAGACTTTTGGAAATCGTACAAAGAGCCGAAAAATTCGTAATGCTGTCCAAAACTGCGCTCGCACGCAGTTTTAAACGAGACACAAAAAGAGGTGTAGACAGACAAACAAAGAAACGCGGAATGGATCTACAAGACGAGAATAACAATAGGCCTATGGGCAAAACTTACGGTAAAGAATGTACAAATGGAATAGGCACAAAAATAAGACACACACACATATGACTTTAAGAACACATAAAATATGGTAGCACATGTACCAATTTGTACTCAAGTCACATTAAGCCCGAGTGCCCATTCTCCTATCCCGGATTTTTATTGAAAATAAGTATGGGAAAGGAAATAAAGATATGATAATTTTTGGAGGGAAGGTGGTCCCGGGCGACACACTATATGCGTTGCGCTTAGTGGTCGCATACGTGCAAATGGAAATTGAGCACAAAAATGTACATCTGGGCCAAACAGTCATGGGAATGTAGGTACAACATAGCACAAAACAAATGGAATTTCGCGTTGAACCAACGCGGCGAAACAGGGTGTAGAGCCATCTCTACACTCCCCTGGATATCGAGAAAAAGTTTGCATGCAGTGCAAATTTTTACGCGCAAAAAGGTTTGTGCGCAAACTTTTTGCGCAAAGACGGCCAGGGCGTGGAGTCAGGCGATTATCGATTCGCGTCAGCAGATCAAAGCGGGATGCTGACACATTTTTATGCATGAAACGTATGCATGAAAATGTACGGGATGACGTACGGCTACGTCAAACAATTGAGCAACGGGAGACAAAAAACGGTGCGTCAACGACGCAAAGACAACGTGGTTTTGTGCAATGTACGGAATTGACTGTTTGCCCGGGACCCGGAGAATTTTGATTGTAAAGTAATTTATGATAGGAGGGCAGGTCACTCGGCTTGATTAGTATTGAGTACAAAAGGCTTAAATTATGGACAAATTGAGAACACATATGGACAAGGACAATAAAATGAATCAAAGACAGACAAATACTATGAAATAACAAAAATGTTTTTTGGGAAAAATCGGAAAAGTATACAGCGAAATAAAAATATACATGGAAAATAATGAATAACAGAGATATGTAAAAGATTGTGAGAAAAAAGGGTAGGGAGAAAAATTTGGAATGTGGCCGCAGGAAAATTAACTAGTAAGAGAAAAATTATGGATAAAACGATTAAAACGAATTAAACAAAAAATTAAATGCACTGCTGGCTGTTGGTACATCGTCCTGGCACAGTGAAATCAAAAGATGAGCAAATAGTTCAAGTGCGGCGATCCGGTTGATCGCGAGGCAAATACGACTGAGTGGTACAACGACCGTCAGTCGTGTGCAAATAATCTGGCGTAACGTGCGACGTAGCTCTAGCGCAGCTGGTTCCTCGAGACGGAATCAAACAAATAGACTAAAGTTGAAATAGGGCGATCCGATTGATCACAAAGATTAGATGGTTGATGAGTGCAATGAACATCAGTTGCACGTGAAATAGATGGAATACCGCATGACATAGAATGGACGCGTCTGACTTCTTGAGACGGAATAGACAAAAAACGTGGCGTAACGGAGCAAGACAACGGTCCTGCAATTGTTTAAACCGGAAAATGCGGCGCGGACAAAGCAGTCGGCGCGACGAAATGCAGTGCAATAATATTGCCGCGTCATTGAGAATTGAGATGCGAAGTACACGACGAACTGATGCGAGTGATAGTAGACGGGCTAATAGTTTGTTGATGGCGACGAGAATCGTAGCACACAGATGGGCGCGACGGGTCGCATCGCAGGGTTCACAAACGGTTGACGGAATACTAAAATTGTTTTGGCGGACGATATGATAGGAAGTCGGATCGCCGGTTGGCAAACGAATTGATGCAGATTGATATCTTTCTAGGGAGACATCAAAGGCTGGAGCCGTGGAAATAGACATGTTGCCAGCGGCTTGTTGGGCGCAAATTTTGGCCAAAGTCTTAGGTAGAGGAATGTCGAGAAAACTTTGAATTTGCTGACGCGACGCGTGAGCGAGGAAACTCGATTGAACAACTGATTGGCGGGTCTGTGCGCAATCAAATTAGCTGAATTCGCTTATGTGCTGTGTACAAGTACTTAGTTGTCTCAATAATTTCAGGAAGCTCAACAAAAACTTCTCTAGGAAACGGATTGAAAACTCTTTCCACAAAAATTGAACTAAGCATTCGTCAAAGTTGTTTGACCATGCGCCAAGCGATTTGCGGTTCTCAATACCAAAATTGGAATCTTAAAAACCGATTGTCGAGAAATTGAAGAAGTAGTGGCGCAGACATGAAAGTCGAAGATGAAAAGACGGGATGAAACGGAAAGTTGACTTGTATTCTTCGAAAAACTCGTTCATTGAACAGAAAATTTCAGCCATTTGGCGAATTGTTAAAGCCAAAGGAGCATGAAGATTGGGCTGGTTTGCAAGACAATGCGGGAAAAATTCCGCTGGGATTTTATAGTTTGCACAACGCTTAATTTCTGGCGGTGCTTGAAGCATTGGATGATTGGCGACGAATTCTAGGCCTACTTCATAGACCGTGGGGCCAGTAGTGACATAAAATCGGGTGCGACAAAACTTGTAGTCGTTGCAGAGTAAACGATGATGATAAGTCATTTTGACAATTTTAGGCATTGTTGAAGCGATGCACATCTCCAACGATTCTTTGGACGTTGGTGGGGGCTGGAAGAACGTGACTGATGGCAGAACTTGTTGCATTCCTGCACAAACTGGATGCGTGACTTGCACATCTGGGTTTACACGTAGTTCCTTTTTCTCTGTATCCAAGAGCAACTCAATACAATGACCGTTGGCAAAAGCACAATCCTCAACTGTGTTGACGAAAAGTAAGGCTTGTTTGCAAAAATCGAAACCAAGAAGAAGATCTTCTGGTAAATCATCAATGATAGAGATGATAGCCGGTGTAGTTTGCTCGGCAATCGTAATTTGCATTAAATAGGTGAAACGCACAGTGGCTGCCGTTTTTCCAATTCCTTGCACAACATTAGCTACTTGCTTTGGTGGTAAGTTGAAACCTAAGCGCAGAAAAGCGCTCAAGGTCATCATTGTAAACTGGGCTCCTGTGTCTATCAAATCAGGCAGTTTCACACCATTAATTTGAGCTATAATGGTAGGCAAATTCGTAGATGCATGGCTAACTGATGGGATGTTGGCTACATCATTAGGTGTGATGTGCTTATTCAACTTTTCGTAGACAGCTAATCGCTTCTGTAGCCGATGATACTTCTCAAGAAATGCTTGTGACGCAAAAAGCTGTTCCGAATTTTCGGAAGTCAAAACAGACGAAGCAACAAAATTGTTGTTATTATGTGACGAAAGAGTCGGCTGAGGTGGGGGAAACGTAACGGTGGGGTTGGAAGATACCAAGTATGTGGCAGCTGGAACATCAGAATGTGTAGGTGGCTGCAAAAAATGTTGATATGAGTTGTTTGGCTGATGATAGTTCTGAGAATGTCCTGAAAAACGATTGTTTGCATACATACTTCTGTAATTGTCGTGGTATCGCGTATTACTGTAGGGATTACGGTAGATCTGGCTAGTACCGTAATTTTGCCAAAAATCATTATTGTTTTCGTTCCGAAAATGTTGACAGAAATCATCATTGTTTTGTGCCAAAAATCTTGACAGGCGTCGTAATTCTGAAACGTAGACAATGGCCTAGATTGGCTACATTGACGATACGCATACTCACTGGGATTGTGAGCTTCCCTGCTGCGATAATTTCGGTTCTTATTTTGCGGACGCCAAAAACATTCATTTCCGGTGTGGCCCATGTGTTTGCAATACACGCAATATCGTTGCGCTAAAGCATCAGATGTCTCTGGACGCGATTGACAAAAATACGTAGATTGACGGGAGGGGTCAAATGACAAAAATTATTTTTTGGCAATGCGCTACGGGATACTGCAGCGGCTGTTGCTAGTAAATACGGCGTAGGCTGTTTATCTGAGGCATACTGTAGGTTTGCAAACTCTATGCAACGCACAGCATGAAGAAAATCTTGAAGCGGTGCTTCAGGCGCTCTTTTGTACTTTTCTTGCGATATCTGGATTCATCCCTTTTCTGAGCTGATGACGGAGCATTTTCTCAAAAGCTATCAAATCAACGTGAATTTCTGGTTGAGCTCAAATGAGATCTTCGCATAACGCCAAAAAATAAGCGTTCACAGACTCTGATGGGTGCTCTTTTTGCTCAAGGAATCTATCAAACAATGTATCTGAGTCGATAGGACGGAACTCTGCAATTAATGCTTGTTTCGTGAGTTCATAAGATTCGCGAACGTCGTTGGGTAGGGAGCAAAACAATCTAGTCGTATAGGTATCAAAAAACGATGGCAACAAATGTAGACACGATCTTTCATCAATTCTATAGCCATTCGCTAATTGCCCAAGTTCATGAAAAAATCCACAAATATCTGTTTTCTCACCTTGAAAAAACTTCTTATTGGCTATGGTGAACTGAATTTGTTGCAAAAATGGACCTCTGTTCATAGAATAGGCTAGGTAGCGAATAACTGTATTCTCTGAGCTATCAGATGACGTGTTATGATGGCAACGTTGTAAACGTCTTGAAGAGGATCTATGACGCCTGGGACTTTCCGGTGGAGAGACAGTAGCTTGATCCGGATAGTGAACTCTCCAGTTCTGTTGATTCTGAGGTGGGTTCTGATCCGGCGGGATTGATGCACCTGTATTTGGCACAAAAATTTGATTCTGCAGAATATGCTTCTCATGAAGTGGCGGTAGTTCAGCATTTACGGGATTGGCTTGGTTTGCTGCCGGCGGAACGGCTGACAAAACGATCTGTACTCGCGGAGACAGTTCAACATTCGCAAAACGAGCTAAATGTTGCTGTTCAGCGTTTACAGAGACGGTAGGACGCGATAAACGCGACGCAATTTGCTGATTAGGAAGCACTGGAACAGACGAACAATGGATGGGCGTAGATGTTGCTAGCTGCATGCGCAAATCCGAGTCAGCATTTGCAAAGCGAGCTAAATGCTGCTGGTCCGCATTTGCAGTGACGTTGGTGACCGGTTGTGGCTCATCAGGCTGCAAATCAGGGTTTGCAGAGTTTGCATTTTGCAATTGTGCACGCACATGTTCAACGGCTCTACGTTCAAGCCGATTTTCCAAATCTTGCATATGCGCGAACATTGCATTCAAGAGATTATTTGAATTGCCATTTTTGGTTATCCGATTCACATTTGTGTCGGAAACCGATCTTTGCGGATTTGGAATCGTCGTTTCGTTCAAAATTTGATGAAGAGTGATATTGTCGTCGTTTGCAACTTGATTATCTATCGGAGAGTCAACACTGTTGTCCTGAGTTTGGACACCTAGCATTTGATTTGTATTCGCAACGCTGTCTGCACTTGCACGATTTTGTGCACTGGTGCTATGATCTGAATCTGAGTCATTTGACACACTTCTAGATGATTTCGGAGTATTATCCTGCTTAGGCGACTTATCTGGGGTTTTTCTCCCCGTTTTAGTCATTTTTCCTGCTAGTTTCTTGCCTGCATGGCAGACAATTGAGATTAAGATCAGGACAAAAATTTATGTCACAACCCCAATCTCGACCAAGAAAAAATATGCACACGAACACAATAGAGTCAAAAATGCACACGAACAGTAAAAATTCTAAGAATGCACACGAACACAATATGGTTACACAAAGTGGAATATTTTGAAATTTTTAGGCAGAAAATGAAACGATGTTAGCTCGGCCGGTCGCCATGAATGACCTCCAATGTAAACGTAGGGCATGTGCCTACGTCCACTTGCTTACTTAGCCCTAGTTAAAGCTCATGCGCTCGCACAAAAGGCGACTCGGGGGTAAGTGGCCCGGCCTATCAAGATAGCCCGGCCCTCTACTGCATGCACCTAGTGAAACTTACTTACCTAACCCCTTTTGAGATTAACCCTCCTGTTACCAAGGGTCACGCACCCTGGAATTACCAAGGTCTAGATCAAAAATCTAGTCATTGGGAAGATAACAAATATGAATAAAAATACACATTTCTGGTAGCCAAGAGCGTGAGAATTTCAAAAATGTCATTAAGTTTGCACAAAACTGAAGACCAATTGAAAAAAACGTATTTGAACATTCAAAAATGTGTAAGAAATTTGATCTGCGACAGGCGTAAAACATGTTATAAAATCATGGAATCAAGCTTTTCTAATAAACTATAGGTCAATACGTTTTCTTTTGCTCAATAAAACATGTGTTGTAGTAAAAAAAGAGGGTACTGAGAAGCTTGCCACATAAGAATTTATGGCCTTACAGTAAACTGCAAAAGCAGGCAACTAGATCACAAATCTAGAGCTCGGTAAAAGTAGGGTTAAGTACCTAAATAATGTAAGTTCCCTGGAAACCTAACTGAGGGCTCAAAAAGATTATTATTTAACTTGTTTTGGGACCGAATTCCGGTGCTTGAAAATATTGAGGGTTCCTAATGTAGTGTAGCACAAGGACAGAAAACAACAGCACGGAAGTTCGAACCGAGCCCAATCATCGTTCAATAAATTAATAATTTTTATAATATTTTTGGACAGAAAATTATGAAGCAATGAAAAACGCAACAGCATGAAGATGAATGCTGATGACTGTCGTGTTACGCTAATTGGTTAAAATAAACAATGTAATTACAAGGGCACGTAGCCCGCCAATGGCATACAACAAATGCTATTATGGCACACAAATAATATAAGAAAGGCGCACGGGCAAAAAGAACCTGCCCAATGCGCGACAAAAACACGATGAGAACTTCTGCAGCCACGCAGGGAAAAAGGAACACAGCACAGATAGGCTGGTGAAAAGGTGGAGTCTATGAAGACTTTTGGAAATCGTACAAAGAGCCGAAAAATTCGTAATTCCGTCCAAAACTGCACTCGCTCGCAGTTTTAAACAAGATACAAAAAGAGGCGTAGACAGACGAATAAAGAAACGCGGAATGGATCTACGAGAATAACAATAGGCCTAGGGGCAAAGCTTATGGTAAAGAATGTACAAATGGAATAGGCACAAAAATAAGACACACACACATATGACTTTAGGTACACGTAAAATATGGTAGCACATGTACCAATTTGTACTCAAGTCACATTAAGCCCGATTGCCCATTTTCCTATCCTGGATTTTTATTGAAAATAAGTATGGGAAAGGAAATGAAGATATGATAATTTTTGGAGGGAAGGTGGTACCGGGCGACACACTATATGCGTTGCGCTTAGTGGTCACGTACGTGCAAATGGAAATTGAGCACAAAAATGTACATCTGGGCCAAACAGTCATGGGAATGTAGGTACAACGTAGCACAAAACAAATGGAATTTCGTGTTGAACCAACGCGGCGAAACAGGGTGTAGAGCCATCTCTACATATCTAAACCAACAGCATGCTGCCGGGGAAGATACCCAACACACACAACTACAAAAACAACAACCCACGATAAGTACCTTCAGGGCTTACTTAAGTACCTTGCTACACTTACCACTGGTACGGGTGCTATGGCGATTCACCTTCATTCAACCTCTTGACCCTAAGTACTTAGTACCTAAAATCTCCATGGACGTAACTTGTCCGTACCTAAGGAGACTGCAGGGGGAAAACCGACCGCAGTACCTGACACAGGAGTAATTAAGCAACACAGGAATCTACCCGAGGTCAAAAGACCTATTTTAGACCAAAATAATATTTTTCGCAAAAAGGAACTAAAAGATTTCGCACTAGATTACCTATGGCGAAATAAATTACGAAATTTTGGTTTCAATAGAACAATGAATCATGAAAACAACAACAACGAGCTCTAATCCAGGCTGTCATCCTCTATGGAAATTATGTAATAATTTTTATAGTTTTTTACTTCGAAAAAGGAATGATGAATTTTGATAAAGTAGAAAAAGTAAAAGGTTTTTCCTAATCAATCCGGCTGTAGGATAAGTTGAGATCGGCCAATCAAATACCCAGTCTACCTGTGGTATAATGCACCTTGAGGTAGCTGCTAACTAATTTTATCTACACCAAGCAAAATGATAAAAGAAAAGTCGTTTGCAGAGACAAATAAAACGCTATAAACGAGCTAGCTAAAAACGCGACCCAAGCCGAACTTATAATGATGAAAGAAGGGTTACAGTTAAAGAAGAAAAAGATTATTTTTATGACAATAAAGATTAGACATAAGATGGCGCTATAAGCGTTATTGATTTTCTCCGATCTCAACACAGGCTTAACCGGATTAGCGGTCATGTCGCCTATGTTTTGTATGATAAGAAACAGGGAAGTATATGGTTTCCACAGGCGTACTCTTGTCGCGTGCTTATCACAGCCCATACGTGATGTTTGAGTGCAACCAATCAACGCTGCGTGGCTAGATCGCCTCTGCACGTTCTACTGTCGGAGTTGGGTCCGACCGCTGAACTCTTTGTTTCTTGAGGGCTGGTGCGCCAAACTCATATCTCAACGACTGGTTGGTCAAATCAAACGTGGTAAACTGCGTTCTGGCCGCAAACGTACGGCACGTGTAGATAGCTCATCTACACTCAACCTCACCGGGAAAAAATTCGGATCACAAGCTGAATTTTTTAATTGGAGAAAATGACCAAAATTTTGAGAAAATTGTTGGGGTTCCAACAAATGGAAAATTTTGAGTGATTTGATGAAATTTTGTAGGTTGGGCCCCCTGTGGATGGGGGAGAAAGATTTGAAGTGAAAAGTATGGCGGCTGAATCCATGACTAAGCCTCTATTAAGTAGTTGGAGATTGGAAATATAAATATAAGATAAAGAAAAATTAAGTAGATTTTAGATAAAATTTAAGATAAGGCCAAAAATGATTGAGAAAAAGACGAGATTAAATCAATGAGATGAAATGATGAGATTAAGGGACAAGAATGTTAAAATAATACGAGTAAAATACTGGCAAGACAAAAATTTTACAATGAGGCACAAAAACATGATGAGGCAACAAACAATGAAGCTGCTGGCTGGTGGGGCATCGATTGCACAGTCCAATTTAGTAAGCCAATATTGATTAATGGCGGCGTTTAAAATCGGTTTTCGTCACAGAGGTGTAGCCAGGATTTTGCTTCGGGGGGGGGGGTAATAAACAAAAATTTTTTAAGACTACCTTTGAATTGAATGCCAATAATGTTATGTATAGTAAAACTGAGTTTTCCGACCTTCAGTAGTTAGCATAGTGTTTTTTTTTGCACAAAGTCCGTTTGTACATGTACGAAGATGGTCCCTAAAAGTCTTTGTACATTTTGTAGACACAAATTTTTGATTATTATAATATGGTGCGGTAGCGATTTTAGGTGGTAAAAACAGCTGTTCGACTTTTGACAGTGTTTTTTAGCTAATTTTGGGTCTCCAAGGGCAAAAATCACTAATAATCGTCTTAAAACGGCGCAAAGCGCCAAAAATTTTGACATTTTTCCCTTTGAAATGCAATTTCTGCCAGTGTAAAGATATATAGAATTGTAACAAAGATAATTTAGCTTATAGCTGACTCTTAGTCATATTCAGCAAAAGCGTCGCATTCCGAATATCATCTTTTAGTTAGCCAACTAAGCTTCAGTTCAAGTTAGCAACATGCTGTTATTTCGTACGATAAAATGAAGCATCTTATAATAGTTTTTATGTGAGTTAACCACTTGATGCTTTGTTTCTTGGAATTAAGTGAACAATCGTCATTGCACCGCCCAATCCAAGCTTAATAAAATACCATGTGATCTTTGACTTGTTTCTGATTCATGTTGTATTATTTAATTTTGTGCTAGCATTGTTTGTGAGCATTCGTTACGTTTGTAAACCTAGCTTTGGTGTTGTTAATTGTTTACCTATCGCCCAACAATATAATAATTAGCTACAGTATCCCTACACGTTGAGAGCAGCCTTACATTTGGCGAGCACATAGATTGGAACGAGCTTGGCCTACCTGTTGGCCACTGATTTAGTTGGAGATAGTCGACTTTCATTTCTTTCAAACAAACGAGCGGTCATCACTGCATTTTGTTTTCAACAAAAAAATTATTACTTCGTATATTGTGGAAATCACACAATTCGGTTAACAAAAATTTGTATTTGTTTCTACTTCGAATAGCTAGCTGACTTGATTCGAATTTTGTTGTTCGAATTATTTTGCGATAATTTGTTTATTGGGCTTCCAATTATTTAGCGATTTCGACGAGCATTTCTTAGATTGTCACGTAGAATAAAAAATATATTTAGCGATAATTGCTCTTGCGGAAAAATTTAACGCAATTTGTAAGAGTGCGGAATGGTTAAATTTAGAGCTGTTTATTCGTCAAACGCGTGGATCGAGCTACACAAATCCGGCAATGGCGTATCAATTGAATGCGATTCAAAATTTATAAGAGGAGACAGTTACGCAGGTACGTGAATTATACACAGGACGTCCTATTTCACAAATAAGTTTTTCGCTTAATCATTTTTCAGGTGAACAAAATGACATAAATTGGTCTGAATGGGAAAAACGTTTTTCCCGAATTTCGGTTCTTTCTGGGGCAAATTAATTAATTAGAAAAATAACATTGCTTTCTGTTTACTTATAAGGTTCAGCCTTATCATTTTTTAATTCACTAGAACAAAGAAATCCACCTTAAAATGATTGGGGTTCCCGGTCAAATGAATTTTTAAACCGATTTCCTGATAATAGACAAATTGATATCAAATATGAGGAAATGGTAGGACGCTCACAACGTGTCGGTGAAACTGTAGCGGAATTTGCATCTGCAATGCGTTATTTAGGTATACGTGCATTTCCTGCATGGAATGGAGTTGATAGCACAGATGTTATAATGCAAAATCATTTTGTACCTCGCTCATTACCTAATATCAGACACTGTGTGCAAAATGCTGAACTAAATTCTTTCGAAAATGCTGTAAATGAAGCTTAAAAACAGGAATTACGTGAAAAGCAAGCAGCAGAGAATAATTTATCTGTGCATAATTTGTGCTATAGGGAGTGATAACGATTTTGTTGATAATTTTTTGCAGCACGTTAACATGGCAAGTCTCAGAGATGAATTCCCACCCATAAATAGAGACAATTTTGACCATTTTTTTGCGCTCACATGATGTGAGATTGTTTTGAATGAGAATTTTTCGAAATGAAAGATTTAATAATAGTTGGTAAGTAGAAATTATTCAGTGTATGAACGCGCTAATAGGAATTATTGGCCTCGACAAGGTAGTTCAGGTTATGCACAGCCAGCATTTTGAAACGACTATATGTATAATTCTGAACAAACTCAGGATGGGGTTATTATCTGTGATTACTGTGATTGTGTCGGGCACCACTGCATGACTTGCCACAGAAGGTACAACAATAGTCAGCAAACACAACAGTACTCGAGTGCCTTGCATTCCAGTTGACACGGAGGCCCACCGGGAGGATTGGTGCATCCTTGGCAGGGTGTTTTGAGAGAGCGTGGTCATGGGGACATATAGCCCACATTGTGTTCCACCAATAGCTATTTTTCTTCTTTTGAAGGCTTCGGGGAGACTGAATGCCTTGCAGGTAGCTTTGATTTGCAAAATTTTGAGAGTCGTACTAAATGTAACAAACATTTTGAGAAAGTGTAAATTGAAAATGTGGATTTTATTCCATTAAATTGTGACATTGCAGAGGATGCAAATTTTATGCGGATGTCCCTACCCCCAGCAGTCAAGTACACATCACCCAAATTAATTATGATTATGTAAAATAGTGCCTTAACTTACGACGGACTGAAGGGGCATCCAAAAATATGAAAATTAAAGTGAAGAACTTAATCAATAAAAAGGATTTCGAAAATTTAACAGTTATTCACGGATTTTGGCGCAAGGAATTTCATCCACCATAGGGTCGAACCTTGTTTTAAAACATTATTATACCTGATACCCATATTTTAAATTTGAGGCATTACAAAATTTTAGAGCTGCAGCATCTTTAAAAAGACGCGTCCTATTAATTTATCAAAATCAAAATCACGATTAAAATTGTTCGTGATAAATAAGCCTAAAAGCCAAAAATTATTGACCAATCTATTATGCTCATTACTGGGTTTGCAACTAAGCAATAAAGTTGACTCGGATTTGATAAACTTTATTGATGACGAGGGAAAGCGACCTGATAGTCAAAGTGAGCCCGACCATATGGACATGGACTTCTATAGTAAATTAATTTACGAGACGGGCAACATCCCTTCTCAAAAATCTAGTGATAACATAAAAATTATTAGCCGAAAAAATTCAAAACCTAGTTCTATGTTAAAAGGTATGATGCAATTCACGTTTGTGTCATATTTGCAATTCTGTGCAGAACCACTTTTTTGACAAAGATTAAAAGTAGCGATTCTTATTTTTTGTGCAGAGCTTCACACAGTAGCCGAGCTTTTCTCTTCCAAAAAAGTAATTTGTACCCCACCAATTTCAATGTACCTGGTAAAAGCTATTAGTTTTACAATCTGGAATTCAAAAGCTTCGTTAAATACAATCAAAGCCATTAGATGTTTTTAATGAAAACGTAAAATTTATACAAATGTGGGTTTCATTGGCTCAAAAGGAATCATTTCTGACATCACTTCTCAAGACTTAATTTTGCCTGCTGTCTGTAGAGCTGCTTGGATTGATAAAACTTTTCATAGTCAAAATTTATTTAAGAAACAGCCAGGTGTCTGGATTACTAATAATACATTGCATGTTTCATTAAAATGTGTTGCGTCAATTTTTGTAATTTGGTTACAAATATGTTATTAGAAGTTGGTTCTATTGCTGCTTCTGATAATCGTACAACTATTAGTGATTTGGGCGACACTGGAGGAATGTGCTCCTATGCAAGGTTTTTGCATAAATCCGTCATGTACAATAAGCTGGAATGGAACAGATTTTAAAGATTGTTGTCCTATTGAAAAACTCGGAACGTTTTCTGCTCGGGTTCTTGGAAAACATGTAATTATTGTAGCAAAACAAGGAGCTTTTACTATCAAATCGGAAATTAATTTATGCAATTTAAGTCACAGTTTTACAACATTGCAGGGAGCTATCCTTCAAGTTCACAAATCATCTGATTTCAATATTTCCGTTATTCACCGCCACTCTTCAAATTTGTCAATTAATATTTTTTCTAATTCATCTGCTTCATCTTCTGATTACGACCCTATTAACATTAAATTACAATTTTTGTACAATAAAATTTGAGAGCAAGAATTTCTATTTTTTCGAATTATTCGGACCAAAGTATGTAAATCTGCTGAAAGACATTTGCGTTTAGTTTGGCAAATTCTTAAATTAGATCCAACATTAGGGGTGCACAATTTATTGCAACAAGATGAAATTATTGTTTCTTTCACTGGCGAAGTTCTAATGGTTTGAGAATGTGAGCCAATAATACACCACTAAATATTTTGGGACTTCCGAATACATAATACTCGGTTTTGAATATTTGCCAATTTTGGTGAAAAATCAGACTTTATTTGTTGTACCGGGCAGTTAAGATAATATAAATCATTCTCCTGGAGCAGATTGCAATCATTCTCTTAGGCATTTATTTCATTAATAAAATAGGATGGCATACATCTATTTGACCTGTTCACGTTACATATGTACCATACAAAATTTTGTGGAATGGCACATGGAAATTTGCAACATTTTATGCTCCATGAATTTTTCACAATAAAAATGCTGGAGTTTTTTATGCTTTTGGATTATTGAACAGCTATGTTTATCAAATTTTTCACATCGAAAATCAACTTGATATTTTAACAAGCTACACTGCTAATATGTCAATTGATCCCTATGTTATTCACCAAGTGCTTAAAGGTAACGACGTGGCTTTAGCTGAATCTGTTGAAGGCATTGGTTCAACTTTTGAAAACATTGCAGTAAGTAATGCAAAAACGTTACCTTCTGCCATTTAAACGTTCATTACAGGACCATTGCAACTTATCATTAATATAGTTGTTACTTTATTTTTCATTGATTTATGCGTTCTGATTACATGGTATGCACTTAAATGGATGCGAGGCTGTCAAGCATGTTGGAAATGCAAAATTAGTTTGGTTTATTGACGACATATTATGAATATACGTGCATCTTCACCTCAATTGCATGCTGATACTTTATTTCTATCAAGTAATCATCCTATTTCAAATATAGAACAACAAGAGCAACAATGTGATTATCTTCACATCCAGATTTTAGAGAAATAATGAATGAAAATCAAAATCAATCAGATTTGGATGATATTTTTGAGCCTATCAGTCCGTCTTTAAATCAGAATAATAGCTTGATTACTCATAATTATGAAAATCCATTAAATTTGGGAAATATTTCCGATAATATTAATGCAATTGAAAATTTGATCGGAAATTTGTTTTATCATATTGCTCAATTTCTATTCAACGCTTTTCCTAGTATTAATCAAAATTCACAACATTTTGCATGCATAGTACAGAATCCTTTGACAAATGAATGTTGTCCACATATTCATATTCATTTAAATGATAAGTTAAACACGTCTATAAAAGCTTTGCTTGATACCGGTTCAGATATTACGCTGATAAGTAAAGAATTTGCTAATTCCCTTCAATTAAAATTGGATTCACCTATCATAAATGAAATTACTACTGTCGGTGGAGAAATTTCCCCAGTAATTGGTTCATGTTGGGTTAGGATTGCATTATCTATACATCATGTGCTTGATTATCCTTCAGAGTTTATAAGGTACACGTTATGCGAAGTTGTCCATCAAATTTTGTTATAGGTACTGATTTTTTACAGAGATTTCCAAAATCTGATATTCAGTGGAAAAATCAACAAATTGATTCTGGAAAAGTAGTTATTCCTATGTTAGAATATTTATATTTGCCAGATATTACTCAAGGGGTAATTGTAATTAATCAAGATTATGAATTGCCTCCTTGCAGTATGACCTAAAAGAATCCACATTCAGCACCTACTTATGCTGCATTTGATTCATTAATTTTTGAGCCTTTAAATGAAATTGCTACTTCTCATAACATTGATGTTGTTACATGTCTAGTTTGACCTGATTCTGGCCATATACCAATGAATATTCTCAATAGTTCACCAGCGCCTATTTTTCTTTTTGAAGGCATGCACATAGGCAAAGTTTATATGTATTCTGCGCTGTGGCATAATCCAAGACCTGCCCATAATTTTAATCAGGGACAGACCTACAGTCGATAAACACAGGCTATTTAGGTAAATTTGAAAAATGATAGAGATTTTCCTTCATTTTCGGAATTGAATTTAATGTCTGAAAATAAATTGACAAAAAGTGAAAAAAATATGTTTTTGAATCTCTTACAAAAATTTAGAAGCATTTTCGCGAAAGATGATTTCGATATTGGAAGAACATTGGCCACTCAACACACAATTGATACTAAGGGTTCTAAGCCTATTAAGCAGGTACCATACCACATTCGTCAAAGACAATGTGAAATTATTGACTCTGAATTAGATAAAATGCTTAAAAAGGGCGTTATAAAAACATCGCAGAGCCCATGGGCTAATCCAGTCGTTTTAGTTCCTATGAAAACTGGTCGTCATTGTTTTTGCATCAATTATCAAAAACTGAATGCATTCACTAAAAAAAGATAGTTATCCTTTGCCAAGAATCGATGATATTTTCGATAGTGTTGATAAAGTAACCTATTTTTCTAGGCTCAATCAAGCATGGGGTTATTGGCAAATACACATGGCTAATAAAGATAGGGAAAAACCGCGTTTAAAAGAATTATATGAATTTAAGGTACTTCCGCTCGGTCTCTGTAACGCTCTTGCTATATTTCAACGTTTGATGGATGTTTTCTTGAGTGACTTACTGTCGTCTATATGTTTACTTTATCTAGATGATATTTCAATTTTTAGCGCTACATTTAAAGAACACTTGAAACGCTTGGAAGAAATTTTTGTTCAAATTAAGAATGCAGGATAAGAACTGCGACTTCAAAAATGCAAGCTTTTCTTGATGAAAATTATATATTTAGGGCACATTATTTCAGCAGAGGGGATCAGTCCTGATCTTAAAAAAGTTGAGGCTGTTCAAAAATTCACTGAACCCAAGAATGTTGACGAGCTAAGATCCTTTTAGGACTCCACCGCACCTGTTTTAACTCATCCTGATTTTTCAAAGCCTTTTACATTATACACAGATGTTTCTGGTAAAAGTATCAGTTCTGTGTTATTCCAACCTATGGATGATGGGGAACGTCCGATTGCGTATGCCAGTCGTAGTTTATCAAAAGCGGGAAAAAATTATTGCGCTACTGAAATTGAGGCATTAGCAGTTGTGTGATCAGTGAAACATTTCCGCCAATACCTATATCAGCAAAGAGTTACTATAATTACTGATCATTCTGCACTTCAACAGCTTTTTACGGAACCTAATCCTCCTGGTCAAGTTGCTTGTTGGAGTTCAGCTTTACAGGATTCTCAGGATGTAATTATTAAACATAGACCGGGAAAAAATCATGCAAAACCTGATGCACTTTTGCGTTTATTTTGCAACAAAATTTGTTCAAAATATGACTCAATCGATGATAAAAATTTTAATATCACTGAAGTACAAAGTTCTGGTTCTGATTCATTTTGTAATCAAATGTTAAATTTTCTCACTAATAAAATATTGCCTGAAGCTGAAATTGATTCGAAATTGATTACACGTTTAAGCCATCTGTATGGAATCATAAATGGTATACTATACTTTGTGGAGAATGCCTACTTCAAATACTGATGCGCGATTAGTTATACCTGGGTGTTTCAAACAAGCAATACAGGAAGCACATGTTAATGATGTATTTTCAAGAGATTTTGGTTTTGCTCAAACTTTAGCTAAGCTTCACTTGCATTATTACTGGAGAAATATGCATCCTGACATTAAGCATTATTGTGAAAACACTTTGCATTGTATTACTCGTAAATCACCTACACAAAAAAACACGAGCTTCTCTATTACCTATACCCATCTCTGGTCCTTTTGATTGTGTTGCAGTGGATATTTAGGGTCCGTTGCCAATTTCAGAACAAGGGAATAAATATATAATTGTTTTTACTGAATATTTGACTAAATTTGTCATTGCTTGAGCATTATCTGATATTACTGCCAAAACTGTTGCAAAAATCTTCATGCATGATATTGTTTTGATGCACGGTGCTCCAAAAACAGTTTTATCTGACCGTGGCACAAATTTTCTTTCGTTATTAGTACAGAAAATTTGCAATCTTTGTGGAACACATAAAGTAAATACTACATCATATCATCCTCAAACAGACGGACTCATCAAACAATTTAACAAAACCCTAGGATCTATTTTGTCCATGTACGTAAACAAAAAGCATACAAATTGAAATCAGTTTCTACAGTATGCAGTTTTTGCTTATAACACTGCAAAGCAACAGTTGACCAAGTTTTCTCCCTTCTTTTTACCATACGGTCATAATGCTCAATTACCTATTGATGCTGTTCTTGATTACATTCCCAATAAATATCTAATTGATGTCTCAGATTATGCTTTGGATGTTTCCTGTTTTCTGTTGTCAGCCTGGCAACTCGCTTAGGGAAATATTCAGTCTGCACAAGAGCAACAAAAGCTACAATATGATAAATGTACACATAATGTTTTGTTTAAAGTTGGGGAATATGTTTATGAATATAACCCAGCAGTAAAACCTAAATGTTCTGCTAAATTTTTGCACCCTTGGGTTGGCCCATATTGTATAGTCGAAATAAAATACCATAATACAAAGATCTGTCTCAATGATAAATCGGACAATGGGGAGTGGACCGATGTTAACTCATTAAGGAAATGTCTTGAGAAAATTATGCAACCAGCCCAGGATGTAGCAACACAAATTCCACCGATTGTGAAAAAAAATGTAGGTATTGACGTTTCATTGGAAAATAGGGATATTAGGCCTCTCATTATAATCTTCAGCCTTGTTGACAATTGCCAACATAGATCTTTGCTAAGCTTGCATGTTATTAGTGTACATATAAATTTTTCTCTTTCCTTACCTCTTTTACGTGTTGAACTAATACAATCTAATTTTCTTTTCTTTAGACTTATTCCTGTTGTTCAATTTTTATAAAAATTTTACATCTTCAATATTTTTTTATTATTTTTCTATAACAACATATAATTAAAAATTTAATCTTTTTATTTGTCATTTGTTCTTTTCACACACTTCTCAGGTTAACCCACTAAAAATAATTGAATAAATATTATCCTTACATCCTATAAAAAATCTTTGTCACAATTTGCGATTTATTTGAATAATTTTACTCGACAACTGTGTAATATATAACTATGATGTGTGCAATGAATAATTTGTCTTTATTTGAGTATAATTTTTGTGATTATAATATATTATAATGAATCATATTGTATTTAATATATATTGTTGCATCATTAGATGTATCTTGAGGTATTTTGTCTATTTAAAGTGACGATCAGCAATATGGGGCATCCTGTTGTTCATTGGATTTCAATTATGGGAAAAGTTTTGCAACAAGCGGTACATTCTGAAATTGATTCGGTGGTATAGGAAGACAATATTGATCGACTATCAATCACGGGCTATTAAATGCTTGTGCCTAAATATTCTTCAACTAAAGCTACATTTGAATTACTGCAGCAAACAAAATTTTTGGCAAAAACTTTCGCCATTACAACCCATGCACATAAATTAACAATACAACCTTAGGTAGCGCTGTTAGCGCGTACCTATAATATACTTGGGTACCCCTAACACCTGTGCACCCCCTACAGCTAGAACGGGAAAACTTACTTCTGGAAGGTGCGGTTTTTTAAAAAGAAAGATGATAAAAAAATTCGCTGCCCGTGTTTTTTTGTTTTTCTTGAAACTCAAAACTGACTGTGTAAAGAAGGTGTAAAGTTTTTGTGTAACGTTATAATATAGGACAAATCTTGGGACCTTTTTACTGCGGCATGTGGACAACTGAGTATCGATGACTCGAAGAATTGAACAGCATAAGATAATAGAGGGATGAATTCTACAGATGACACTTTTTTTGTTTTTTGAAATTCGCATTAGTTATCGAATGGCAGTGTTGTCAAGTAACGCGGTATATTGATTGTTTTTACGTAAATAGTATCTAAATTTATGACATAATGTAAAAATTATAATTTCGTGAGTCTTCTAATGCATGCTATTTTTCTCGAAAACACTATCGAGAAAATATTGCTCCGTTCCTTTAATGTGTTTTAATGTCGTAGTGTTATTCTGTATAGACAGCGTGAATCTAATACCTGCTTAATTATTATTATTGTACTGCGATATGCTGTACGTATATAATGGATCTTAATAGTAAGGAGCTAACCGGAAAAATGCGGAGAAGGTATTGCGAAAAAGATTAAATCAGACTAATCCAAGACGCCGGAAAAAGTTGGCGCAGGCGATTAAATAGAATGAAACAAAAGAACGAATGTCGAAACTAGCTTGACATTTATCCGGAAATAATCCGGATAATCCGCAAAAATTTATAAAAATTTGCCATCTAATAACATTGTAGGTGTGCTGAAAGATAGATCAAATTAGCACGTATCTATGCTTAATCCACCTAAAACATACGAGTATGCACAAGTAATGTTAAGGAATAGGCGCGTTAGTGGACAAAAGCCACATGCAAAGCATGGTGAGTTATAAATACAAAAGGAAGGCCAAAAAGGGCAAAAGTTGAGAACGTAAAAAGTAAGTAACTATTGCCCAAAAGCATGTAAAACATATAGAGAATTAGCTTATCCTAAGAGTCAAGCTCAAGAACCATTTGGCGTCCCTCCAAGCCTAATCAATCAATCAATCAAACCGAATTAAACATCGCGCCAAAATAGTTCTACAAAAAATCGGATAAGAGAGTCAAAATGGCTCAGTTGTCTTTCCAGTTGCTACGAACAAGTCAGTTCGTCCGACCTATACTTTCGTTGACTTTTCTATTTTTCCCCTTCGACGTTTTCCGCTACGCTCCGTTTTGCCGCTTAACGTGAGTTCACTTCGTATTATTATTCGTCTACCTAAGTTTGTAAATTGTCTAATATCATTGAAGGGTTATTCTCCGAATAAAATAACCCAAAAATCTCTGTCTTCTTGATCTAAAGGTGTCACGCATCTTGAGATAGGTTATAAGCAAGAAATTGAGGTTAAAGAAGCGCGCTAAAACTTATTAAGGTGCGCTAAGATTTTATGAGCAATAATAATGTACGTAAAGAAACAAGTTGAATGCAACAGTCGTGACTTTCGGCTTTATCCGAAATTATGCCTTTCGAACCGAAAAACCCGTGTTCGTATCACCAACCGTTCTGGTGATTTTCATGCATTTTATAGCAAAAGCACTTTTTGGTTCAATTCTGGGAATAAAAATAGTAACATTTTGCTGTTCTGGCCTCGGGAGTTTCCCTCCGGGTAGAGTGCATAGGACGGAGCGTGGGCAAACTTATGGGGTTACCACTGCGACTCGAACCCACAAATCTGAAATTCCCGGTCTCCCGTGGCACATTTCACGAAAATCACAAAGTAGAAAAATCGCAAAAAACGTCTTAATTGAGCTGCTTTGGATTATTTTGTGATTTTTATTGTGCACTCTAGACAAGTTTAAATACGTAAAAACCAGATATGGACAACATTTAAATAGTTTGCGAAAACAATCTAAAAATACGGAATTAAAAATACCACGCGATCGAGCAAGTGCAAACTTCGCAATTAAAAATTTAAATACAACAAATATTTTACGCTCCAACGATTTAAATAAGTTATGCATAAATGACTTAAATAAATTTATAATATTTAATAAGTTGTATAATTCAGATATATTAAATAAAAATGACTTCTTGGGTGCGTCTTTACAGTCGATCGCAGCGCCTTTTCCTCAGGCGGTGCTAATGCCGCTGGCTGTTGCAGCCACTCCTCGTCGAACTCGATGAGGTCGACAGTGATGACCTCGTCGGTGTCGCTTGAATCAGCGGCATTCTCAGCCGACGATTCGACGTCGGAGACGTCTGAGAGAAATAAATGAGGCTTGAGAAAATTTGCAGCGATAAAATTTGTGGACATTTTCCTTCCCATGCTTCTAGCTTAAGATTGAGCTTGTCTCTTAAAAATGCTGCAGATTCGACTAATTTCTGAATTGTTCTCAGCTAGAACCTTATATGAATCATGCTTTTTGGGTAGGACATTGACACTTTTTGTTATAAGTAAAATCTGGCGCTTAGCGCTTAGCTTGACCTCAAGAATAGCATTTTTGAAAGACGAAAAAGCTGCGGGCGAATGATAAAAATGCAAATCATACACACCAAAATGTTCAAATTTTGAATATGTGTTCATTGGACAGTTGCACAAACGAAAAATAAATACAATGTCTTCGCAAAAGAGAGTAATGGTGTTATGAACCTCGAAAAAGAAGTTAATAAATGTAAAAAGGATAGAATTCAAGCAATCTTGCATTTTGCACGGTTCTTTAGAATTTTGGCTATATTCTAAACTTTTTTGGTCGAGTTTTCAACCTGCTTATGTCCGATACTAACTCCGGTTATGAGGTTTTTTAAAATGTTTTCCGACAGAAATGTAGAGCGGATCAAGGGCTACATTCTGCATATAAGCAAAGTCTTCTATGCTCTATGGTGAGTTAGATCCTGGGGTTTAAAGTTTACACTCTGGTGAATGGTGTAAAAAAACGGATTTTGACTAAGATTTATATGCCAAATTTTCCCGCTTATGAGTCAAGGTGAATTGAATACAGCGGTAATAAAGTGCCTCTCAGGAGCTACACATCGCAGCAAACCGCATTTAAAAAACGCAATATTGAGTTATTTATGCGGGTGTAAAGTTCGAAATCAGAGGTAAAAATGGGCGAAAAAACACGTTTTTTCCGAATTTTGATTAATAAATCATACCAAATAATTTCTGCAAGAGAATTTTGGCACACAGGAATGTACTACGATTTAAAAAGTTACAAATTGTACCAAACCGAATTTCTTTAAACTTAATGGGGAGTTCGGTACGGAATTTTAAAGTTTACAGTGTTCTAAATGATGGAAAATACGTTTTTGTTGCGTTTTTTGTTCGCCACTTTCTCCGTATAGAAGTCGGGATAAGTCTAATAGAATAAAAATAAAGTGCTTCATATCGGGTGCATGTCAAAGCAAATTGTCTATACATTAATATTTAGCGAGTGTAAAGTCAAAAATTTGGTGTTTAAAATGCGTTTCTGTCTTGTTTTTTCTGCCTGCTTCTCCGGTTATGAGTCAGGGACACGATTGTCAAGTCTAGAAATGGACCAGGAACCAAATTCGATATGCCAGTCTGGCGCATATGTTTACACTCTACAGTGTTGTAAAGTGGTTTACACCAATTGTTAGTTTGCCCATAGAACATTATGGAGACTTAATTTTTTTCATAAATATTAATCATAGTAATATCGGAACAATATCAAAATTACGAATCTGACCAAAATTTTCTTTACACTAGGTGTTTACATGAAGTTTACACTACATATGTATTTATCTTCGTTTTTGAGCATTCCAGAAACCTAATTTTTTCCTGGAGTCTAAAAATTTTCAAAGGATCAAATGTGAGACGTCACGTAGGCGCGTTTGTTTACATCCAAAAGTGATGTAAAGTAGTTTACACTCATTGTTTATTTGTCCTCAGACCATTGTAGAGACATAATTTTTTCATGAATGTTGATCATAATATCCGAGTAATTTTTACACTGCGTGTTAGCCTTTCTTCAAGAGCATTGCAAAAACCGAAATTTTTTCCTGAGATCTAAAAATTTACAGGGAATGAAATATATACGTCAGTTGTGCGCGCTTGCTTACACTCAGCAGTATTGCTAAGTGGTTTAAACCTAATGTTTATTTGTCTTTAAAACATTGTGGAGACTCATTTTTCCATAAATGTTGAAAGTAATATCGGAGCAATATCAAAATTACGAATCCGACTAAAATATTCTTTACGCTCTGTGTTTGTGTAAAGTTTACATTACGTGTTAACCTTAATTCGATAGACTTGCAGAGACTTTGTAACTGAAGTCAAGAAATTTTAAAGGATTCATATGTGAGACATCAATTAAGTGAGTTTGTTTACCCTCAAAAGTAATCTATAGTGATTTAAAAATTATGTTCAAGTTTCCTTAGATCATTGAAGAGATGTAATTTTGTCTTAAATGGGTTGCATTAAAGTTAAATCCTTCTTAGCCGTGTTTATAATATGTTTCACAAAATCTTGCATCCCTGAAAGAATATAGAAAGATTCAGAACATGAGACATAGTTTATTAGAAAGAACATAAAATTTTCTAGCTATTTACTGAAAAAAATTTCGAAATATGTCAGAAACTCACAGAATAATAGCTGAAAACATCAAAAACTACAGTATGACAGCCTTCTTGGCAGCCATATTGAAAAACTGGAATTCTTTAGTAAATCAGACAAATAGGATATCGTTCGAACGAGCTTTTTACTGGGCTTTCTAAAATGTGCCTAAACATCGAAAAATATGGAACCTAGCGCGAGTAAAATGACTACCTTATGGGGGCAGCCATATTGGAATAAAATTAAATTGGAATTGCAGGACAAACTATTCGAAAACACGAAAAACAAAAAGGGGTGAAATTAAGAGCACAAAAATATCTAACTATTTCGCTATTTTTCGAAATAAGAAACTTAACCTGTATACTGCAGTGACCATGCAAAGTTTGAGCACTTTTTCGAGCCTAGCATACTGTAGACATAAGCTAGCTATACTTTTTTTGGCAAAATAGTTTTATTTTGGAATTGTCTATCTAAAACACTTTATTTCATGAAAATCTGTTCAGTGGTTCTTGAGTTCATCTCAAAAAACCTCACTCCACTGAAATGAGTTATTCAATGGTGAGCAGGTTCATCAGCTTTTACCGACTCTCAAAGTGTAGGCATGTTATAACACGAAACATGGACTAATTTTCGAGCAAGCTGAATGAATTGTGATCATTTATTGTATTTATTCGCATAACAAATACCAGTGGATCAAAAGTTATACCCATAAATGTACTCAAATTCTCAAATTGTGTGAAAATGACGTGCACATGGAGAGCAATCGTTTAATTGATGTAAATTGCCTGCAAAAGTGGTTTAAAATGAACCAGCAATCACACTACTGTGCACAGAAGTCGACAAAGATATGCAGCTTTATTGTAATTATCTACATTAATAAGCCGTAAATCGGAAATACACCATTTGGAATGGAAAAGACTGCAGTTAATGAATACATATGTTAAACTTATTATCACAGGTAGCGTGATAGCGCTACCTATAATATACTTGGCCATCCTTTTTCTTATATGTTTATCACAGCGAGTGTGAAATTTGTGTCCCCCCTCACAGCAACAACGGCACACACCTGGGAGGTGCGGGTTTTTTTAATCGATGGATAATTAAAAAATTCGATGCCCGTGTTTTTTCTTTTGTTTACACTCAATACTGAGTTAGCAATGAGCGTGTAAAGTGTTAAAGCAAAAATCAAATAATTTGCGGAGGGCCAATGTTTTTTTTTAAATGTTGCCCCCTAGCTGTAGATTACGAAACTGACCTTAAAATTTCATTACACTCAATGGTTGTTGCACAAAAGTGTAAAGTATACGTGTTTTTTACTCTTTGTGTGTCCTTCAGCTTATCTAACTCAATTTTGGTTTCTGTGCAGTCCAATCGGTTCTATAATGTAGAGGGTTGCAAAATCTCAAATCCATTTTTTTCTTTCTTATAACGCAATATTTCTTGATCTGTAATCGTTTTAGTGTATAGGGTTCGAGACGAAAAACGATATCTCTTCAACTACTCCGCTAAGTAGGCGGAACATGCTAATTATGCTTAAAAGGTGCCCTGACCTTAGCGTCACAGATCCCGGTTTATTTTGTTTTATACACCCGATATTGCGGTATTAGCACAAGTGTAAAGTTTACACCGATAAGCATTTTTGCGCCCAGAGCGTCGTGGATGATGAATTTTTTTAAAATGTTCTCCGTAAGGTCAGAATAATGAATCTGACCTTTAAACTTTTCTACAGCCAGTGTTTGTTGAGGTATAAAGAGGTGAACTTTGAATTATACCTACATCTATTTTCTAATGTTGATAGATAACTCCGTATTGCATATTTTTGATCAGATTTTTCGTATTTCAGAGGTTTTTGACTCGTCTTTAATAAAAAATTATTTTTATCATCATAAATGCACTATTCTTAAACTTCAGTAGAATGATGAATATCTTTCGAAATAGGATAATCAATCTTAAATCTGCTGATATGTCGAGTTGGCGCAGTGGTTGACAACTCCGTTCTCGGATGCGGTATTAAACAAAGAATGATAGGTTCGAATCTTCTGAATGCTGACTTTTTTCATTTTTTTTAATTCTTTTGGCAAAACCATGTACTTCATTTGACTCATATATCTATTTAGGTTCTGCAGATAAGACTTTTTTGTTTTTTGAATTTCGCCTCAGTTCTCGAATGGGAGTGTAAAGAGTGCGAAAATCTGGGGACAAAAAGACACATTTTGGCCGAGTTTTCGACATGTTTATGTCTGCCAACAACTCCAGTTACAGTTTCAGGAAATTTTTTCTGACAGAAATGTACTTCGGATCAAGGGCTATCTTGTGCTTACCAGCAAACTTTTCTACAATCAATACGCAATTAGTACCAGGGTTTTAAACTTTACTCTCTAGTGGATGAGTAAAAAAACAGATTTTGTCCAAGATTTCTCTGCCAAAAGTTGGGGTTAATTAAATAAAATAGAAATAAATAACTTCTAATGGCTACACGTCGAAGCGAGCCGCGTTCAAAAAACGTTATATTGAGTTGTTTATGGGGTGTAAAGTTCGAAATCTGAGGTGTAAAGTGGGCGAAAAAAACAGGTTTTTTCGTATTTTGATTGATAAATCGTATCAAATATTTTGCGGAACATAAGTTTGGCACATACAAACCTACTACAATCAAAGGGCAACAAACTGGCCCGAACCGAATTTATTTAAATTCAATGGGCGTTAGGTTCAGATTTTTAAAGTTTACAATGTGGTGGACAGTGGAAAATACGTGTTTGTACATTTTTTGTTCGTCACTTTCTCTGTTCAGAAGTCGGACGAGGTCAAATAGGATAAAAATAAAGTAAAATTCTAGTTTTTTTTTCTACGTAAAATCAGAATTGGGAATCTGACTGTTAGTATTCTCTACACTTAGTAGTTTTGTAAAGTTTGCACAATTCATTTGTTGTTAATATGTAGTTTATACTACTAATTTATTTTACTACCAAATCTGAGCGTTAGTGTTCCTTACACTTGATATTTGCGTGAAATTTTGGAATTTTTGCCAAAAAACTTTGTTTTTTAATTTACCAACATCCCACCTTTTCAATTTTCTTAAAGTTTAAAATCTTTTACAATTCTCTCCATAATTTAATTGTAGGTTTAAACTTTAAGTTTCTCTTGGTTTACAACTCTCGCTTAGCAAGCTCATTTTTCAAAACTTTTTCATAGTGATCAATCGCGTTTAGTTCGGAATTGGTGGACGGCCCTTATTTTATTACTCGGCTTAAATAATCCAAGTGACTGTCTTTTGATTATTTTCTTTATCGCAAATTCAAACACCCAAATTTCAATTTAAAAATCATAAAAATTATTTCATAATTTTTATGTAAGATGACTGGCTGGTTGAGAGCTCTTTTTTGTTGTTTTCATTGTTCATTGTGCTCGTAGGAACCAGAAAAGAAATAGTTTTTCGCCATATGTATTCTCTGGCGAAAGCAAGTTAACAAAGCTTTTTGCATTAATCATTATTTTGGTCCAAAATAGGTCAACTGACCTAGGGCAAAATTCCGGGGTTACTTAATTACTACTGCGTTAGGTTTTTAAGGCATGGCTGCCAATAGCTCCGTAGGTACGGACGAATTTAGGTCCGAGGAGTTTGAGACCGTAGTTATTGAGGGTCGTGTGGTTGAGTCCGGCGTTTTGCCCTAGCAACCTGACCAGCGCTAAGTGTAGCCAGGTACTTAAGTAAGTCCCGTAGGTACGTTATTTGTCGTTTCCAAGTTAATTTAAATGTGGAACGACCTCTATAACTTACAGGACTGTTTAGAATGTAACATATATTTACTATAGCTAAGTAAACTTTATACTTCCGACAATCAAGAGCATATCTAACTCAGTTTTAAATTCTATGCAGTCTGATTGATTTCAAAAGGTAGACGGTTATAAAATCTAGGGAGTCTTTTTTTAAAACAATATTTTTTAAATTTAGAGGCAATTAATTTATGTTAAGAACAATATTGTTTTCCGCATTCTTGGACTGCTGTCATTATTGTGGTATGTTACTGTATGTGTTTGCTGACTGATGCACTGAAATCATGCTAATTAAAAGTAGGGTACTAGCAAAGAAAAATGCTCCGATGGAACAAAAAAGATGAATATACTTGGAATTGTGGATTATTAAGGATGTAAAAGGAGGGGACTAGGAAGAATCTACCTAAAGTCGCAAAATCTGCTAAAAATCACACTTTCTCTAAGCAACGCAAAAATCGAAGTATATTCTGCGGTCAACACATTAGAATAAATATTTAACCATAAAAATGATTGAAAAAGCAGCACGTTAGCTATGCAGCAGCTATGGGAAATGATATCGAGTAACAGTCTTTCTAAGCCAATTGAATGAAGTAGCAAACATCGATGCATCCAAAACAATTGCAAGAATTGTTGGTTCAAAACAGTAGGAAACGCGTGAGTTGACTTGAAACAGACTAAATGTAGGTACACTAGCATGCCCGTAACGATTGTATGCACTAATCAATTGGCCCCTGCTTTGCTTGCTATAATGCTCATAGCAAAATAAAACAACTTTAAATACAATACCACTAAGTTTTCTTTCAATCAGGATACGAAGCTAGTCAGTGTTGCTACTGCCAGCAAATTAAAAAAGGAAACATTATAGATTTCGTTTATTATCTGAAATTTTGAAAATTATTTAAAAAAGACACTTTTTAGAGGCCGCAGAATATACTTCGATTTTTTGCGTTTCTTAGAGAAAGTGTGATTTTTAGCAGATTTTGCGACTTTAGGTAAATTCTTCTTAGTCCCTCCTTTTACATCCTTAATAATCCACAATTCCAAGTATATTCATCTTTTTTGTTCCATCGAAGCATTTTTCTTTGCTAGTCAATTAATATTGCTTGTGCCAATGGACGCTCGATTATTTTTGATCAAGCGGAAATGGGGCGTGTCTCACAGATTTTACACAAATTTTTGCTCGACAAATCGAATCAATTTATTGGCGTTGATTCCAATTTTTTAGCGTCGGATTTAGGCTGTCCAGATAAGCATTTGGCAGCTATTCAGCTGAGCGGAAATTGCTATTTGCTATGTAAATTAAAGACCAATGCTACAATAGCTAACAAACCGTGACTTCCTTACAATTTACTGCGTAATGGGGTCTAAAACAAATTGTCAACAAATTATTTGGCATGATTTTACCAGATTACGTTGAATCAGAGGGAAACCTCGATATTTATGCTTTGCAAACAATTGCAATATTCAATTGTTACCTCGGACTGGACTTTTATTACAACAAAATCAAGACGGTTTATTTAGCAAATAAGGCATGGCTTAACTTAAACATAGACCCTTACCACCTGAAAGTTTATGGGCTTTGCTAAAGCAAGAAAAAGTCGAAAAAGTGCCATGTAAACCGAAAATGCCAAGAAGTGACATACAATTAGAAGCAGTGAGTGACAATGAAGGCAAAGATGTGGAATCGGGCTCACATCCACAGGATGTGTATGATGGCAATAGTAGCAAAATGAAGGCTGCTGCACAAGTGCGATCTGTTGTGCATGTTCCTATGCCAACTCCAATTGCTGCAAAAAGTAAATCTGGCCCGTCAGGAATGCTTAAACAGGGGTCACCTTTTAGGATTCCAAAAATATTAGCCATCAATTGCAATTGTCATCTCCACCAAAACCTTTGGGTATTAGGCGTGGGATAATAATAGAACCATTGGCAAATTTGAGACCTGGCGGCCTGCTAAATGCAAATTATGCATCTATTAAAGAGGCGCTATACCAAAGCATGTGCAATCATGCATATGCGCTTCATCTGCATTTTCATTGGCAAATGCCGGATCAACGTACGAGCTGGGCGCCAAAACATCAACGATTTTGGGATGAGCGTTCAGCTAAGTTAAGATGAATTTATGCAGACTTATTGCCAAGTCACGAATTGCAATGCGCGCTGGCTATTTTAGAATCTCAATTGAGGCAGCGTTTATATGATGCTAAAGACAGAAAATTATATGCCGAACCAACAACAGAATTAGCCATATGCCCATTGCTGTACATTATCTATTACTCGCTTAACTTTTCTCTTATATTGTGCTTTGCCTTTGAAGAGGGACTTTGTAAACAATTTTATTTATTGCTATTTTATTCTTTGCCGTGCTTGTCATTGGGATGCTGCCTTTTTCCAGTGGTGAGAAAGTGTAACAAATATTAATTTGATAATTTACAAAATATAGTCTTGTGCATGCATCCGTAAAAGGGTTTTCCTTTTATTTATTCATTAGCAATTAAACCCTTCTTATTCCACTTTGTATCCTACGAAAAATACTATATAGCCGAGAATGTAGTTTCATCATTTCATCATCAGCTTGAAATAATAATTTTTATAAGTGGGTTGACCACGTACAACTTCATCCTATTCAGACGTCTTTGAACAATCTCTAGCAATAATATAAGAAGCAGCCTAATGAATAGCAGAGCCCTGCATGGGCCAAAATTTTTTACCCGCCCGCACTGCCAAGAATGAAATAAAGCCCGCCCCGCCCTGCAGCTCCTTAAACCTGCCCCACCCTGCCAGTAATGTTACAAAAATTAAGCCCGCCCTGCCCCGCAAAATTTTTTCATGTACTCTATGTATCCATTTCAGGTTGAAAAGGAGCCATAAAATGCAATAAGATAGAGAACTGAACAATGAGTGATACAAAATCTTCAATGTAGATGAGTGCAATGCAATTTTGTGAATTGAATAAGAGCTAATGTCTTACAGCAATAAACTTTATTGGAACAACAATGATGTTACTGTGGTAGGTAGGTAGGTAGGTATGTAGGTAAGCTGCAAAAGGCATAATCTTGCACTGCTGATTGCTCAAATTCTGAGGGGTCTGATGGGGCAAAATCGCCAAAACTAGCACAACAAAATCAATTTTGGCGGATGCAACCCATAACCTAATGCTTTGCCCAACCCAACCCGTGGGTAGGGTTTTTGGGTCGGGTCGGGTTGTCGGGCCCAGACATTTAATCTCTAATTTATAGCGCCACATTGCAAAAAAAGCAAGTCTAAGAATCATGTAAAATAGAGCCTCGCTCACATGCCTCAAAATCTCACTCTTGCTGTATCTGGCCTGGCCCTCCCCAACTAAAAAACTTGTTTCCGCATTTTAACCTATTGACAAATGGCTATGGCATGGCATGCAAGTGAAGTAAAATGAGTAATCAGCTACAGTAAATCAAAGTTATCCTAATAATTGCAACATGCACGTATCCTTTTGCACAACTAAAATTTAAAAAAAGAAAGGCCTGCCCCGCCCCGCCGGAATTTTTAAAAGAATAAAACCTGTGGGGCGGGACGGCCTAACCCGCTCCGCCCTGCAGGGCCCTGGTGAATAGTCGCGTGATCTTACTTTCATTTGTATTCACCTGATTCATTTATTACTATTTAATCTCATAGCTCACATCAAGAGTTGCATTAGTTACGTTCATAAAGTTGGCTTTGGTGCTGTCAGTTGTGTTTGCCTATCTTGAAAATAATATTAGCTACAGTAATCCAATACACGTTAGAGCAGTCTTACAAGTGCATCAAGAGATTGTCATGAAGAAAAGTGGTATTCTTTACTGAAAAAATTGTAATAATAACTGCTGCTTATGTTCCATTATGAACTGTCAGGTTTCTTGAGATTTTTAGCCTGCCAAACAATCACTCTGCTTGCTAACACTTTTGAAATCTGAAAACAACTTGCACATTTAACATTCAGTGCTATGAATTCTAATTAAGTAGATATAATGATTAATGACTATTGTCATAATGAATACATTTTGAAATGTTTTTTCATTCTTCAGTATTTAATTTAGTCCTTTAGAATTAGAACCCTTAACCCTCGCATTCCCATGTGTTTTTTGATGTCAAAGGTTCCCGTGCTTGGATGCCGTCCTAGCCTAGTTAAAATGTACTTAGCCTCACTCAAAATAAAAATACTAGTATCATTTTGTGCAGTTTTTATGCTCCTTCCGAATATGTTTGTCATTTTTTGCTTAAGTAATTCCGTAAGAAGTTATAAGTAAAAAACCGCTATTATACTTAAGCATCGGCATGAGGTAAACATGCATAAAATAAATACAAATAGTATATTTTACTTGACTAAAATATCATTTTAGGACTGTAGTAGCTGATAAAAAGCAGAAGCCCACCAATCTTGTACTAATCATTGGCCAAAACTTATTTTGTAATTTAAGTTTTTATGTGATAATCATAAAATAATGCTAATTTTTTAGGATGTATAATTTTATTTCCTAGCTTGAATATTTCAAATGATGTAACTATGTCTAAAATGTGGCTAGACAAAGTTTTGTAGTCATACAAAACATACAACAAAATAAATAGCAAAAAAAGTGATGGGCTAGGAGGCCGTCCTAGTTCACGGGAATGCGAGGGTTAATAAATTACTTCTTTGCATCTAAATTATTAGGTATCATTGCAGAGAGTACCACTAATAATCTTAAGTACACAATTATAAGGTTGGCATATATTAGTGCACATAGCATCTTTACTGGCTTCAGTGCTGTAGCATAATTTCAAAGTCTGCTTAATAGTTGGCCCATAGACATCCCTATAGGAAAGTATTAATCCTTTTAGAAATCTCACTATTATTGATTTGTAAAAATTTGAAGACTCAAAAATGGAGGAACATATTCGAAAGTAGTTGACCCATTCATCTTATTATGAACTTATATTTTTTTGGTTCAAACCTATTCAAAAAAAATTCACACCTTGTTCTGCAAATTTATAAAATTTATCTCCATTAAAATTCTTCAAGAGTAAAATCAAATTTTTGATTTTTGGGCAATTTTGGTGTCAACAAGATGGATGAAACAATGGCCATTCAGAACTTCTTTACAAATTAATGTTTTAAAAAATACAATTTTAACCTACCTAAATCATTTTCTATTTAGTCATGGAAAATTCATAAATTCAGTATCTCCAAACCTAATGCTTTGAATGAATTTTAGACTAATTGACGACTCAAAGAAATCACATGGTCTACTTAGGATGGATAGATGATGCATTGACTTATTACTTTATTCTAGGGTCTTAAATTGATGCATATTGTACTGTAGGAAAAGAAATTAACATGCCGGATGAATTTAGAACAAACAATACTCTATATTGTAAAAATTTATTCTGTTCTATCACATCATTATGATTGTAAAGTCATTCATGATAGTTGCATTTACATCATCAGCAATGTCAAATAAGTTTCTATAGAGCAGGATTATCACTGTATGAAACCATTGTTATTTAATAATGTGCCGCAACTTAAAGGTATGTTGTTACAAAAATGGGTAACCTTGTGTAGTTCATAATACAAATCAATTTTTGTAAATTTTTTGCGTAGAAAATAGTATAAATAAAACATTGCTTGTGTGTTGAAACTAAAAAACAGTCCCAAGGTTAATGGGATGGAATAATAAACATTTTATATAATATAATAAGTTTTAGGATTAAGTAGTAAAGTAATTTAAAGATTTATATGATTGTTTACATAAGTCTCTTTGAGAAATCATATTTACATGAGCTCAAACGGTTTTTATAAGGTAATATGTTGTTGAAATTTAATTTGACCCATATTTGATGATACAGTATGGTGAAAAGATAGAATATGTAGAGCACATTTGGACAAATGTGAAATATTGCAAAATACTTGCAGTTGGAAAACATAAAGTACAGTTTAGGCCTTTCAAGAGCTATCCCAAATAAGTGACCCAACTATGCAAGAGTATAACTTTTCTCTTATTGTAAACTACTCTTTAACTTTGGTCTCATCTGAAAGCCTTATTCTCGATCAGCAAAATTAGCCTACTCTAAAAATGAATGAGAACACTCTTTGGGATGATGTACTGTATTGAAAACATGTTACTGTTAATTTTCAAGTTTGTCTTGTGCTTGCTCCTCTTTTTTTCTTGCAGATTGTATAAATCTATAGCCCTCAAGAAGCCGATTTAAGAGATATGCTAGTTTTTAGTGGATTTTTCGGCCTACATGTATGTGTTTGATTTCAAATCTCATTTATAAATGTTTTTCTTGTCGTATTCTGTAGAGAAAGAACTGCTACAAACCTCAAAAAAGTACAAAATATATTATAAAGCAGTAAAAGCTGACAAGGAGGGCTCACATGCAATATGGCAAGATTTAACAAAATATATTGTCATAATATGACAAACATTTTGCAAAGTAGTTTCGGAATCACTCTGAACTTTAATTCTAGAACATTTATCACTATGTGAGTTTTAATTCAATTTTTCATGTTCACCAGAAAAATTGATTGAGGATGTAAAAATTCAGAATTATAGGTAGTTTGTATGAGCTACTTGAGTATTTGAAACTTCGCAGAATCTTTGCAGCCAAAGAAACATGGTCAGTAGGACCTCCATAGAGAAGGCTGCGCTGTCTCTGATGTTTTGTATTATCAGCTAGAACTTAACATCGCATTCCTCTTATAACATATTTACAGCTACATTAATTTTAATCAAACACAAAGATGGTTAAAGAAAAAGCTTTAGGTTACACATCTGATAACAAATGGCATGTTCAGAGGCAGTTTTACTGCCATATGAACAAAATTAGAGAGTATTGTTTTTGAAATATTTGATTGTTAAAATAAGCCATATTTGCTTTTCTGATATCTTCCACCAAGTTTGTGGTCAAATATTTTTGCAGGCACACAGGCCATCAATCTCATACTATGTAGTGCAATGTCCTAAATCAGCATATTTTTCAAGTTAAAAGAGTAAATTAGTAGCTGATTTAATTTAAATAACGTATTGTCATAATATGACAAACATTGTGCAAAGTGGTTTTGGAATCACTGTGAACTTTAATTTTAAAACATTTATCACTTTGTGAACCTTAATTCAATTTTTCATGTTCACCAGAAAAATTGATTGAGCATGTCGAATTTCAGAATTATAGGTAGTTTGTATGAGCTACTTGAATATTTGAAATTTGCAGAATCTTTGCAGCCAAAGAAACATGGTAAGTAGGACCTCCATAGAGAAGGCTGTGCTGTCTCTGATATTTTGTATTATGAGCTAAAAGTTAACATTGCATTCCTTTAATAAGACATTCACAGCTACATTAATTTTCAGCAAACTTAAAGATGGTTGAATAAACAGCTTCAGGTCACTTGACATGGAATAACCTATATGCAATTTTGATCCAAAACATATTGATTCAAATGTTAAAAATCCGATCATTCTAACAAATTTATCATTTCTACATTTCTAAACAATTTTTATTTGTACTGTGCATCGCATAGTAATATTCAAAGCGTGAAATCAATTTCTTTAAAAATTTGAGGTCTTTTGGTTGATGTACTCAAATTTTATGAGATTTTCAACCATTACATAATTAGCTGCTTTTCTAAGACAATTAATATGTAAGTGTACCTACTGCAGTGCATTAACAAGGACCAAAAGAATTCAGTTTAATCTACCCAAGATATAAAATTGCGTCTCCTTAGTAATATTTTTTGTCTAGGCGCATAATGCGCGCGCAGAACATTAATTGTACGCGTGTAGAATGAACGGTCTGCATGTATGTCCAATCTGCATGTATGTCCAATCATTAATTGTACGCTTACAGAATGAACGGGCTGCATGTATGTCCAATCATAAAAGTTTGTCACTTTAATTTTATCGATCTGAACTTTAGCCCCGATTTTTCCTATCCTGTTTTTTTCTGCCCGAGCTGCGCATTAAAAGGCGCACAGCACACAGCTTGTATGAAAGCACGTTCAGCCTGATTGTCAGACTGCATAAATTATGTAAATGAAAGGCCAGTCTGTTGCTGTACGCTGATTGTGCATTTTAGATGCAATACGTACAACATACTTACGTTACCTAGTTACCTACAAACTTCTATATACCCACGTTAGCTCATGACCAACAAAAATGCAATCGCTCTGACGAGTGCGGTGCAGATAAGGGCTGAGTCAAATATAACTAAAAAAGTTTTTCCAAGCCGGCGTAGCAACAGATTCGAAAAAATTATTTGAACGATTTCATCTTTCTGTTGTATGCACTGCGCATAAAGCACAAAAAAATACATTATGCATTTAGTTGGAAGATGGTGTTGGGCTCGATCTCAATTCGCAAATAAGCTAAAGAAAGATAGCTAGCAGAAATTTCAATTATATTGCAATTTAAAATGAACTTAAAAATTTTTTATCTTGTTTTGGTCTTCTGCATTTAATTAAGAATGCAGCATAAATCACAGAATATTCAGCAAATTCTTGACCATAGGTTATTTGGACTCAAAAATTGTATTAAAATCCATCTCAATTCACAAAATGACTGACCTCATAATCATTAAAACAGGTATGTACCTACATAAATTACAACTGCGACCCCAAGCGATCAAAATGTTAATTGAAGAACAAAATTTATTGGAAAGGCTTTCTGTTCGAAAATTATCAATTTAAATTTTTTTGCTCGGAAAATGGTAGTTTAGCTTATTGTTATGTTTCTTTGCTTCCGTTTTAAAATAAGCAAGCGTTCTTTTAATTGGTACGAAAAGAGATACATACTCTTGTTTTGCAACAAGGCGTTAATTTGGCACCATTTGCTTGAAATCTAGCTTCCTAAAGTCGAGCACAATTAGTAATTGAATACTTGCAGGTTGATTACTTAAAATTAATATTCCCATTTCTAAAAGAGGGCTTCCTTGCCAAAATTCAAACATTAATAATTCACTAATTACCCAAAGGCGATACCTTGCCAAAATTTAAAAATTAATCATTCATTGATGCGCTAAGACTAATTTATAACTAAATCAGCTTAATTTAATATTATGATCGCTTCATAATTTGATAATTCAATTAGATCAATTAATAACAATTAACTTAATTCAGTACTGGTTGTTTCATAATTAAAAAATATAATAACGCAACTCTGCCATGGGCAATTTCTTCAATCTATGTCTCGCATCGCCATTGCCAAAATTTTGTGTGTGTGTGTGTGTACCATTCATCACGCTGTGCACTAAGGCAATACACATAAGTATACCTATGCAACAGAAATATATGCGTAGGTACGTACAGCAGTCATGTGCTCCTTGCATGGGTTAATATACTGCACGTACTTACTGCTACAGTAAGCTAATCTGGCTTAAAATGATACATTTTTCCAATATTTTTAAAAAATGACGGTACTTATTTCCAGGTTAGATTATTGGATTTGGTACTATCAGATAGGAAATTGTCCGTACTATAATGAACTGCAAACCCAAATTGAAATACAATGAACCAATCCAAAGTTAGGGCCTATCTTAAAACGTGCACTTAATTTCTAAGTTTGCCAGCTTTGAAGGGAAAATGACGCAGGTTTTTGGGCCCTTAGATATACATATAATACATATTCTGATGCAGAATAACGTGTAGATTTTGATTCTGGGCACCCAAACTTCATAGCATGAAATATCTAGAAGCAAGGCGCGAAAAACGGAGGAAAACGCACGTTTTTTGCTTAAAATGAGCCAAAACGCGTGGGCTCCAAAAGTCGTTTTTTAACGTTCGAATCAATATGTAGAAGCTCTAAACATGCAAATCAACAATTTTTCATAGTGTAGTAAAGAGGAAAGACATGATTTATTGTAGATTATGGATGCAGAAAATTAGTCAAATGATGTTAGGTTCTATTTGATCACATTGTTTTCACACATTTGAGAATTTGAGTACATTTATGAGTATAACTTTTGATCCGCTGCTATTTGTTATAAGAATAAATATAATAAATAATCACAATTCATTCCGTTTGCTCAAAAATTAGTCCATGTTTCATGTTATAACATGCGTAAACTTTGACAGTCGGCCAAAGCTGATGAACCTGCTCACCATCAAATAACTCATTTCAGTAAGGTGAGGTTTTTTTAGATTAACTCAAGAACCACTGAACGGATTTTCATGAAATGAAGTGTTTTAGATAGACTATTTTAAAATAAAACTATTTCGCCTAAAAGTATAGCTAGCTTATTTCTACAGTATGCTATGCTCAAAAACGTGCTAAAACTTTGCTTAGTCACTACAGTATACATTTTAAATTTAATATTTTGAAAAATAACAAAATAGTTAGATATTTTTGTGCTCTAAATTTCAACCCTTTTTGTTTTTCGTGTTTCTGAATAGTTTGTTCTGTACTTATAATTAAATTTTTTTCTAATATGGCTGCTTCTAATACGGTATACATTTTACTTGCGCTATTTTTCATATTTTTCAATGTTTAAGCTCATTTTAGAAAGCCCAATAAAACTCGTATGAATAATATCCTATTAGTCTGATTTACTAAAGAATTCAAGATTTACAATATGGCCATCAGACAGGCTGCCATACTGTAGCTTTTGATGTTTTCAGCTATTATTCTGTGAGTTTCTAGCATATTTCAAAATTTTCTGCAGTAAATACCTAGAAAATTTAATGTTTTTTCTAATGAGTTATGTCTCATGTTCTGAATCTTTCCAATTCTTTCAGTAGAGTTCGAAAACCTCAAAATTATTCATTGTATAGTGGAAACAAGTAATAAATACTTAATTTGCATTACTTTTTCACTGCTAGTTGTGACTTCCACAGAGCCTTTCTTCAGTCTTTTGAAGTAAAAATTTGAATAAAATAGACGAAATTTGTGGGAGTCAAGCTAGGTATTGATTTTACACATTATTCTTTTTAGAATTTTAGACTTAAAAATGAATAGAATCGGGTAGAGTGCATATATTAAATCATTGTTTACCATAGAATAAAGAGTGCATCAACACATTGCATAAAGAAAAGTGGTATTGTTTACTTAAAAAATTGTAATTATAGCTGCTGTTTATGTTTCCTTATAAACTGTCAGTTCTCTTGAGATTTTAAGCCTGCTAAAGAATCACTCTGCATTCAAGCACTTTAAAAATCAGAAAACAACTTGCACATTCAAGATTTAGTGCTATGAATTCTAATTAAATGAATGTAATGATTAATGACTTGTCAAAATGATGTTTCCTTATGAACTGACAGTTCTCTTAACACTTTTAGCCTGCTAAAGAATCACTCTGCATTCAAGCACTTTAAAAATCAGAAAACAACTTGCACATTTAAGATTTAGTGCTATGAATTCTAATTAAGTGAATGTAATGATTAATGACTATTGTCAAAATGAATACATTCCAGATTTTTTTAAATTTTACAGTACTTAATTCAGTCCTTTCGAATTAGAACGCTTAGTAAATAAGCTCATTGCACCTAAATTATTAGGTATCACTGCAAACAGTATCACTAATGATCTTATGTAGACAATTATAATGTTGGCATATATTAGTGCACAAAATATCTCCCCAGGCTTCAGTGCTGTAGCATAATTTCAACTCTGCTCAAGAATTTGGTTAATAGACATCCCTAAAGGAAAGTATTCATCCTTTTAGAAATCCCATATTTAATGATTTTTTAAAATTTGAAGACTTCAAAAAATTAAGAAACATATTCAAAAAGTAGATAGGCCCATTCACGTTTTTATGAGCTTACATACTTTTTTGTTGAAACACTATTCAAAGAAATAAACACCTTGTTCCGGAAATTTTCAAAGTTTATCTTCATTAAATTTCTTTGAAACTAAAATCAAAGTTTTTGATTATCAGGTAATTTTGGTGTCCACAAGATGGATAAAACAATGGCCATTCAGAACTTCTTTATAAATTAATGTTTCAAAAAATACAGTGTTAACCTACTTAAATCATTATCTATTTAGTCATGAAAAATTCATAGATTCGGTAAATCCAAACCTAATTGCTTTGTCTCAATTTTAGACTAATTGACGACTCAAAGAAATCACATGGTCTACTTAGGATGGATAGATGATGCATTGACTTATTACTTTATTCTAGGGTCTTAAATTGATGCATATTGTACTGTAGGAAAAGAAATTAACATGCCGGATGAATTTAGAACAAACAATACTCTATATTGTAAAAATTTATTCTGTTCTATCACATCATTATGATTGTAAAGTCATTCATGATAGTTGCATTTACAGCATCAGCAATGTCAAATAAGTTTCTATAGAGCAGGATTATCACTGTATGAAACCATTGTTATTTAATAATGTGCCGCAACTTAAAGGTATGTTGTTACAAAAATGGGTAACCTTGTGTAGTTCATAATACAAATCAATTTTTGTAAATTTTTTGCGTAGAAAATAGTATAAATAAAACATTGCTTGTGTGTTGAAACTAAAAAACAGTCCCAAGGTTAATGGGATGAAATAATAAACATTTTATATAATATAATAAGTTTTAGGATTAAGTAGTAAAGTAATTTAAAGATTTATATGATTGTTTACATAAGTCTCTTTGAGAAATCATATTTACATGAGCTCAAACGGTTTTTATAAGGTAATATATTGTTGAAATTTAATTTGACCCATATTTGATGATACAGTATGGTGAAAAGATAGAATATGTAGAGCACATTTGGACAAATGTGAAATATTGCAAAATACTTGCAGTTGGAGAACATAAAGTACAGTTTAGGCCTTTCAAGAGCTATCCCAAATAAGTGACCCAACTATGCAAGAGTATAACTTTTCTCTTATTGTAAACTACTCTTTAACTTTGGTCTCATCTGAAAGCCTTATTCTCGATCAGCAAAATTAGCCTACTCTAAAAATGAATGAGAACACTCTTTGGGATGATGTACTGTATTGAAAACATGTTACTGTTAATTTTCAAGTTTGTCTTGTGCTTGCTCCTCTTTTTTTCTTGCAGATTGTATAAATCTATAGCCCTCAAGAAGCCGATTTAAGAGATATGCTAGTTTTTAGTGGATTTTTCGGCCTACATGTATGTGTTTGATTTCAAATCTCATTTATAAATGTTTTTCTTGTCGTATTCTGTAGAGAAAGAAGTGCTACAAACCTCAAAAAAGTACAAAATATATTATAAAGCAGTAAAAGCTGACAAGGAGGGCTCACATGCAACATGGCAAGATTTAACAAAATATATTGTCATAATATGACAAACATTTTGCAAAGTAGATTCGGAATCACTCTGAACTTTAATTCTAGAACATTTATCACTTTAACTTGAATATTTGAAATTTGCAGAATCTTTGCAGCCAAAGAAACATGGTAAGTAGGACCTCCATAGAGAAGGCTGTGCTGTCTCTGATATTTTGTATTATGAGCTAAAAGTTAACTTTGCATTCCTTTAATAAGACATTCACAGCTACATTAATTTTCAGCAAACTTAAAGATGGTTGAATAAACAGCTTCAGGTCACTTGACATGGAATAACCTATATGCAATTTTGATCCAAAACATATTGATTCAAATGTTAAAAATCCGATCATTCTAACAAATTTATCATTTCTACATTTCTAAACAATTTTTATTTGTACTGTGCATCGCATAGTAATATTCAAAGCGTGAAATCAATTTCTTTAAAAATTTGAGGTCTTTTGCTTGATATACTCAAATTTTATGAGATTTTCAACCATTACATAATTAGCTGCTTTTCTAAGACAATTAATATGTAAGTGTACCTACTGCAGTGCATTAACAAGGACCAAAAGAATTCAGTTTAATCTACCCAAGATATAAAATTGCGTCTCCTTAGTAATATTTTTTGTCTAGGCGCATAATGCGCGCGCAGAACATTAATTGTACGCGTGTAGAATGAACGGTCTGCATGTATGTCCAATCTGCATGTATGTCCAATCATTAATTGTATGCTTACAGAATGAACGGGCTGCATGTATGTCCAATCATAAAAGTTTGTCACTTTAATTTTACCGATCTGAACTTTAGCCCCGATTTTTCCTATCCTGTTTTTTTCTGCCCGAGCTGCGCATTAAAAGGCGCACAGCACACAGCTTGTATGAAAGCACGTTCAGCCTGATTGTCAGACTGCATAAATTATGTAAATGAAAGGCCAGTCTGTTGCTGTACGCTGATTGTGCATTTTAGATGCAATACGTACAACATACTTACGTTACCTAGTTACCTACAAACTTCTATATACCCACGTTAGCTCATGACCAACAAAAATGCAATCGCTCTGACGAGTGCGGTGCAGATAAGGGCTGAGTCAAATATAACTAAAAAAGTTTTTCCAAGCCGGCGTAGCAACAGATTCGAAAAAATTATTTGAACGATTTCATCTTTCTGTTGAGTGCACTGCTCATAAAGCACAAAAAAATACATTATGCATTTAGTTGGAAGATGGTGTTGGGCTCGATCTCAATTCGCAAATAAGCTAAAGAAAGATAGCTAGCAGAAATTTCAATTATATTGCAATTTAAAATGAACTTAAAAATTTTTTATCTTGTTTTGGTCTTCTGCATTTAATTAAGAATGCAGCATAAATCACAGAATATTCAGCAAATTCTTGACCATAGGTTATTTGGACTCAAAAATTGTATTAAAATCCATCTCAATTCACAAAATGACTGACCTCATAATCATTAAAACAGGTATGTACCTACATAAATTACAACTGCGACCCCAAGCGATCAAAATGTTAATTGAAGAACAAAATTTATTGGAAAGGCTTTCTGTTCGAAAATTATCAATTTAAATTTTTTTGCTCGGAAAATGGTAGTTTAGCTTATTGTTATGTTTCTTTGCTTCCGTTTTAAAATAAGCAAGCGTTCTTTTAATTGGTACGAAAAGAGATACATACTCTTGTTTTGCAACAAGGCGTTAATTTGGCACCATTTGCTTGAAATCTAGCTTCCTAAAGTCGAGCACAATTAGTAATTGAATACTTGCAGGTTGATTACTTAAAATTAATATTCCCATTTCTAAAAGAGGGCTTCCTTGCCAAAATTCAAACATTAATAATTCACTAATTACCCAAAGGCGATACCTTGCCAAAATTTAAAAATTAATCATTCATTGATGCGCTAAGACTAATTTATAACTAAATCAGCTTAATTTAATATTATGATCGCTTCATAATTTGATAATTCAATTAGATCAATTAATAACAATTAACTTAATTCAGTACTGCTTGTTTCATAATTAAAAAATATAATAACGCAACTCTGCCATGGGCAATTTCTTCAATCTATGTCTCGCATCGCCATTGCCAAAATTTTGTGTGTGTGTGTGTGTACCATTCATCACGCTGTGCACTAAGGCAATACACATAAGTATACCTATGCAACAGAAATATATGCGTAGGTACGTACAGCAGTCATGTGCTCCTTGCATGGGTTAATATACTGCACGTACTTACTGCTACAGTAAGCTAATCTGGCTTAAAATGATACATTTTTCCAATATTTTTAAAAAATGACGGTACTTATTTCCAGGTTAGATTATTGGATTTGGTACTATCAGATAGGAAATTGTCCGTACTATAATGAACTGCAAACCCAAATTGAAATACAATGAACCAATCCAAAGTTAGGGCCTATCTTAAAACGTGCACTTAATTTCTAAGTTTGCCAGCTTTGAAGGGAAAATGACGCAGGTTTTTGGGCCCTTAGATATACATATAATACATATTCTGATGCAGAATAACGTGTAGATTTTGATTCTGGGCACCCAAACTTCATAGCATGAAATATCTAGAAGCAAGGCGCGAAAAACGGAGGAAAACGCACGTTTTTTGCTTAAAATGAGCTAAAACGCGTGGGCTCCAAAAGTCGTTTTTTAACGTTCGAATCAATATGTAGAAGCTCTAAACATGCAAATCAACAATTTTCCATAGTGTAGTAAAGAGGAAAGACATGATTTATTGTAGGTTATGGATGCAGAAAATTAGTCAAATGATGTTAGGTTCTATTTGATCACATTGTTTTCACACATTTGAGAATTTGAGTACATTTATGAGTATAACTTTTGATCCGCTGCTATTTGTTATAAGAATAAATATAATAAATAATCACAATTCATTCCGTTTGCTCAAAAATTAGTCCATGTTTCATGTTATAACATGCGTAAACTTTGACAGTCGGCCAAAGCTGATGAACCTGCTCACCATCAAATAACTCATTTCAGTAAGGTGAGGTTTTTTTAGATTAACTCAAGAACCACTGAACGGATTTTCATGAAATGAAGTGTTTTAGATAGACTATTTTAAAATAAAACTATTTCGCCTAAAAGTATAGCTAGCTTATTTCTACAGTATGCTATGCTCAAAAACGTGCTAAAACTTTGCTTAGTCACTACAGTATACATTTTAAATTTAATATTTTGAAAAATAACAAAATAGTTAGATATTTTTGTGCTCTAAATTTCAACCCTTTTTGTTTTTCGTGTTTCTGAATAGTTTGTTCTGTACTTATAATTAAATTTTTTTCTAATATGGCTGCTTCTAATACGGTATACATTTTACTTGCGCTATTTTTCATATTTTTCAATGTTTAAGCTCATTTTAGAAAGCCCAATAAAACTCGTATGAATAATATCCTATTAGTCTGATTTACTAAAGAATTCAAGATTTACAATATGGACATCAGAGAGGCTGCCATACTGTAGCTTTTGATGTTTTCAGCTATTATTCTGTGAGTTTCTAGCATATTTCAAAATTTTCTGCAGTAAATACCTAGAAAATTTAATGTTTTTTCTAATGAGTTATGTCTCATGTTCTGAATCTTTCCAATTCTTTCAGTAGAGTTCGAAAACCTCAAAATTATTCATTGTATAGTGGAAACAAGTAATAAATACTTAATTTGCATTACTTTTTCACTGCTAGTTGTGACTTCCACAGAGCCTTTCTTCAGTCTTTTGAAGTAAAAATTTGAATAAAATAGACGAAATTTGTGGGAGTCAAGCTAGGTATTGATTTTACACATTATTCTTTTTAGAATTTTAGACTTAAAAATGAATGGAATCGGGTAGAGTGCATATATTAAATCATTGTTTACCATAGAATAAAGAGTGCATCAACACATTGCATAAAGAAAAGTGGTATTGTTTACTTAAAAAATTGTAATTATAGCTGCTGTTTATGTTTCCTTATAAACTGTCAGTTCTCTTGAGATTTTAAGCCTGCTAAAGAATCACTCTGCATTCAAGCACTTTAAAAATCAGAAAACAACTTGCACATTCAAGATTTAGTGCTATGAATTCTAATTAAATGAATGTAATGATTAATGACTTGTCAAAATGATGTTTCCTTATGAACTGACAGTTCTCTTAACACTTTTAGCCTGCTAAAGAATCACTCTGCAATCAAGCACTTTAAAAATCAGAAAACAACTTGCACATTTAAGATTTAGTGCTATGAATTCTAATTAAGTGAATGTAATGATTAATGACTATTGTCAAAATGAATACATTCCAGATTTTTTTAAATTTTACAGTACTTAATTCAGTCCTTTCGAATTAGAACGCTTAGTAAATAAGCTCATTGCACCTAAATTATTAGGTATCACTGCAAACAGTATCACTAATGATCTTATGTAGACAATTATAATGTTGGCATATATTAATGCACAAAATATCTCCCCAGGCTTCAGTGCTGTAGCATAATTTCAACTCTGCTCAAGAATTTGGTTAAAAGACATCCCTAAAGGAAAGTATTCATCCTTTTAGAAATCCCATATTTAATGATTTTTTAAATTTGAAGACTTCAAAAAAATTAAGAAACATATTCAAAAAGAGATAGGCCCATTCACGTTTTTATGAGCTTACATACTTTTTTGTTGAAACACTATTCAAAGAAATAAACACCTTGTTCCGGAAATTTTCAAAGTTTATCTTCAATAAATTTCTTTGAAACTAAAATAAAGTTTTTGATTATCAGGTAATTTTGGTGTCCACAAGATGGATAAAACAATGGCCATTCAGAACTTCTTTATAAATTAATGTTTCAAAAAATACAGTGTTAACCTACTTAAATCATTATCTATTTAGTCATGAAAAATTCATAGATTCGGTAAATCCAAACCAATTGCTTTGTCTCAATTTTAGACTAATTGACGACTCAAAGAAATCACATGGTCTGCTTAGGATGGATAGATGATGCATTGACTTATTACTTTATTCTAGGGTCTTAAATTGATGCATATTGTACTGTAGGAAAATAAATTAACATGCTGGATGAATTTAGAACAATACAATACTCTATATTGTAAAAATTTATTCTGTTCTATCACATCATTATGATTGTAAAGTCATTCATGATAGTTGCATTTACAGCATCAGCAATGTGAAATAAGTTTCTATAGAGCAGGATTATCACTGTATGAAACCATTGTCATTTAATAATGTGCCACAACTTAAAGGTATGTTGTTACAAAAATGGGTAACCTTGTGTAGTTCATAATACAAATCAATTTTTGTAAATTTTTTGTGTAGAAAATAGTGATAAATAAAACATTGCTTGTGTGTTGAAACTAAAAAACAGTCCCAAGGTTAATGGGATGGAATAATAAACATTTTATATAATATAATAAGTTTTAGGATTAAGTAGTAAAGTAATTTAAAGATTTATATGATTGTTTACATAAGTCTCTTTGAGAAATCATATTTACATGAGCTCAAACGGTTTTTATAAGGTAATATGTTGTTGAAATTTAATTTGACCCATATTTGATGATACAGTATGGTGAAAAGATAGAATATGTAGAGCACATTTGGACAAATGTGAAATATTGCAAAATACTTGCAGTTGAAAAACATAAAGTACAGTTTAGGCCTTTCAAGAGCTATCCCAAATAAGTGACCCAACTATGCAAGAGTATAACTTTTCTCTTATTGTAAACTACTCTTTAACTTTGGTCTCATCTGAAAGCCTTATTCTCGATCAGCAAAATTAGCCTACTCTAAAAATGAATGAGAACACTCTTTGGGATGATGTACTGTATTGAAAACATGTTACTGTTAATTTTCAAGTTTGTCTTGTGCTTGCTCCTCTTTTTTCTTGCAGATTGTATAAATCTATAGCCCTCAAGAAGCCGATTTAAGAGATATGCTAGTTTTTAGTGGATTTTTCGGCCTACATGTATGTGTTTGATTTCAAATCTCATTTATAAATGTTTTTCTTGTCGTATTCTGTAGAGAAAGAACTGCTACAAACCTCAAAAAAGTACAAAATATATTATAAAGCAGTAAAAGCTGACAAGGAGGGCTCACATGCAATATGGCAAGATTTTGTTAGTGATTTGATGCTTTGGCAGTTTATATCACATTCAGCTTTGCATATATTTATCATTGGAAGCCAGACATGATTTCTCTACAATTGATTTCTGGACAAAGAGAGCAACACTTAGTCTACTCTATTTGCTGTTTCTATTTATTAGCTAGGCAGGACTCTTTTCAGTTGTTTGGTTTTGGTATAACCTAAACACTTGATGAAAATTTTATCAAAATAGCATCAAATTGCTAAAAATTTGTGCCTGAAGTCATTGGCCGAAAATATTTGGTGAGATAGAGAATAGATATGCAATATGCAATAATTTTAGGACATCAGTGAGTTTAATTTCTCTAATTTTTTTATGGTGCTATATGTTGAATGATACCTATTATTGATATTTACTTACTTCCTTGGCAACATGGAAGCCATTTTAAGTCGGTCAAAGTCGGCCAAAGCTGATGAACCTGCTCACCACCAAATTTTTGTGGCATCAAAATACCAAGTTGCACGCAAATAGTTGCCTGCTAACTGTTTGCTTAGATATAACAGATTATTTTTACAGTGAATTTCATTACCATCACATCTGATATAAAATATCATGTTCAGAGGCACTTTTACTGCCATATGAACAAAATTAGAGAGTATTGGTTTTGAAATAATTGATGGTTAAAATAAGCTATATTTGCTTTTCTGATATCTTCGACCAAGTTTGTGGTCAAATATTTTTGCAAACACGCAAGCCATCAATCTCATACTATGTAGTGCAATTGTCATAATATGACAAACATTGTTCAAATTGGTTTTGGAATCACTCTGAACTTTAATTTAGACCATTTATCACTTTGTGAGCCTTAATTCAATTTTCCTTGTTCACCAGAAAAATTGATTGAGCATGTCAAATTTCAGAATTATAGGTAGTTTGTATGAGCTACTTAAATATTTGAATCTTTGCAGAATCTTTACAGCCAAAGAAACATGGTCAGTAGGACCTCCATAGAGAAGGCTGTGCTGTCTCTGATATTTTGTATTATAAGCTAAAAGTTAACATCGCATTCCTTTAATAAGATATTCACAGCTACATTAATTTTCAGCAAACTTAAAGATGGTTGAATAAACAGCGTTAGGTCACTTGACATGGAATAACCTTGATGCAATTTTGATCCAAAATAGAAGCTCTAAACATGCAAATCAACAATTTTTCATAGTGTAGTAAAGAGGAAAGACATGATTTATTGTAGATTATGGGTGCAGAAAATTAGTCAAATGATGTTAGGTTCTATTTGATCACATTGTTTTCACACATTTGAGAATTTGAGTGCATTTATGAGTATAGCTTTTGATCCGCTGTTATTTGTTATAAGAATAAATATAATAAATAATCACAATTCATTCAGTTTGCTCAAAAATTAGTCTATGTTTCATAGTTATAACATGCGTACACTTTGACAGTCGGCCAAAGCTGATGAACCTGCTCACCATCAAATAATTCATTTCAGTAAGGTGAGGTTTTTTGAGATGAACTCAAGAACCACTGAATGGATTTTCATGAAATAAAGTGTTTTAGATAGACTATCGCCAAAAAGTATAGCTAGCTTATGTCTACAGTATGCTAGGCTCAAAAACGTGCTCAAACTATGCTTAGTCACTACAGTATACAGGTTAAATTTCATATTTTGAAAAATAAAAAAATAGTTAGATATTTTTGTGCTCTAAATTTCACCCCTTTTTGTTTTTCGTGTTACTGAAAAGTTTGTCCTGCAGTTTTAATTGAATTTTTTTCTAATATGGCTGCTTCTAATACGGTATACATTTTACTTGTGCTATTTTTCATATTTTTCAATGTTTAAGCACATTTTGGAAAGCACAAAAAAAGCTCGTATGAATAATATCCTATTTGTCTGATTTACTAAAGAATTCAAGATTTTCAATATGGCCATCAGAAAGGCTGCCATACTGTAGCTTTTGATGTTTTCAGCTATTATTCTGTGAGTTTCTAGCATATTTCAAAATTTTCTGCAGTAAATACCTAGAAAATTTAATGTTTTTTCTAATGAGTTATGTCTCATGTTCTGAATCTTTCCAATTCTTTCAGTAGAGTTCAAAAACCTTAAAACTATTCATTGTATAGTGGATACAACGTGTGATGTAATAAATACTTAATTTGCATTACTTTTTCACTGCTAGTTTAACTTCCACAGAGCCTTTCTTCAGTCTTTTGAAGTAAAAATTTTAATAAAATAGACAAAATTTGTGGGAGTGAAGCTAGGTATTGATTTTACACATTGTTCTTTTCAGAATTTTAGACTTAAAAATGCATAGTATCAGGTAGGGTGCATATATTAAATCATTGTTTACCATAGAATAAAGAGTGCATCAACACATTGCATAAAGAAAAGTGGTATTGTTTACTTAAAAGATTGTAATTATAGCTGCTGTTTATGTTTCCTTATGAACTGTCATTTCTCTTGAGATTTTTAGCCTGCTAAAGAGTCACTCTGCATTCAAGCACTTTAAAAATCAGAAAACAACTTGCACATTTAAGATTTAGTGATATGAATTCTAATTAAGTGAATGTAATGATTGATGACTTGTCAAAATGATGTTTCCTTATGAACTGTCAGTTCTCTTGAGATTTTTAGCCTGCTAAAGAATCACTCTGCATTCAAGCACTTTAAAAATCAGAAAACAACTTGCACATTTAAGATTTAGTGCTATGAATTCTAATTAAGTGAATGTAATGATTAATGACTATTGTCAAAATGAATACATTCCAGATTTTTTAAATTTTACAGTACTTAATTCAGTCCTTTCGAATTAGAACGCTTAGTTAATAAGCTCATTGCACCTAAATTATTAGGTATCACTGCAAAAAGTATCACTAATGATCTTATGTAGACAATTATAATGTTGGCATATATTAGTGCACATAATATCTCCCCAGGCATCAGTGCTGTAGCATAATTTCAACTCTGCTCAAGAATTTGATTAATAGACATTCCTAAAGGAAAGTATTCATCCTTTTAGAATTCCCATACTTGATGATTTGTTAAATTTGAAGACTTCAAAAAAATTAAGAAACGTATTCAAAAAAGAGATAGGCCCATTCACGTTTTTATGAGCTTATATACTTTTTTTGTTGAAACACTATTCAAAGAAATAAACACCTTGTTCCGCAAAATTTCAAAGTTTATCTTCATTAAACTCCTTCAAAACTAAAATCAAGTTAATTTTGGTGTCCACAAGATGGATAAAACAATGGCCATTCAGAACTTCTTTATAAATTAATGTTTCAAAAAATACAGTGTTAACCTACTTAAATCATTTTCTATCTAGTCATGAAAAATTCATAGAATCAGTATATCCAAACCTATTGCTTTGTCTCAATTTTAGAATAAATGACAACTCAAAGAAATCACATGGTCTACTTAGGATGAATAGATGATGCGCTGATTTCTTACATTATTTTAGGGTTCTTAATTGATGCATATTGTACTAGGGTAAGAGATTAACATGCCAGATGAACTTAGAAAGTATACGATTTTATATTGTATAACAGATTCTGTTCTATCACATCATTATGATTGTGAACTCATTCATGATAGGTGCATTTACAGCATCAACAATGTCAAATAAGTTACTATAGAGCAGGATTATCACTGTATAAAACCATTGTTATTTAATAATGTGCAGCAACTTAAAGGTATGTTGTTACAAAAATGGGTAACCTTGTGTAGTTTATAATACAAATCAATTTTTGCAAATTTTTTGTGTAGAAAATAGGATAAATAAAACATTGCTTGTGTGTGTCAAAACTAAAAAACAGTCCCAAGGTTAATGGGTATGGAATAATAAACATTTTATATAATATAATAAGTTTTAGGATTAAGCAGTTAAGTAATTTAAAGATTTATATGATTGTTCACATAAGTCTCTTTGAGAAATCACATTCACATGAGCTCAAATGGTTTTTATATGGTAATATGTTGTTGAAATTTAATTTGACCCATATTTGATGATATAGTATGGTGAAAAGAAAGAATATGTAGAGCATATTTGGACAAATGTGAAATATTGAATAATACTTGCAATTGACAAACATAAAGTACAGTTTAGGCCTTTTAAGAGCTATCCTAAATAAGTGACCCAACTATGCAAGAGTATAACTTTTCTCTTATTGTAAACTACTCTTTAACTTTGGTCTCATCTAAAAGCCTTATTCTCGATCAGCAAAATTAGCCTACTCTAAAAATGAATGAGAACACTCTTTGGGATCATGTACTGTATTGAAAACATGTTACTGTTGATTGTCAAGTTTGTCTTGTGCCTGCTCCTCTTTTTTTCTTGCAGATTGTATAAATCTATAGCCCTCAAGAAGCTCGATTTAAGAGATATGCTACTTTTTAGTACAGAGTTTCTCTCTTCTGCCATGGATTTTTCGGCCTACATGTATGTGTTTGATTTCAAATCTCATTTATAAATGTTTTTCTTGTTGTATTCTGTAGAGAAAGAACTGCTACAAACCTCAAAAAAGTACAAAATATATTATAAAGCAGAAAAAGCTGACAAGGTGGGCTCACATGCAATATGGCAAGATTTTGTTAGTGATATGATGCTTGGCGGATTTATATCACATTCAGCTTTGCATTTATTTATCATTGGAAGCCGGACATGATTTTTCTACAATTGATTTCTGGACAAAGAGAGCAACACTTGGTCTACTCTATTTGCTGTTCCTTTTTATTAGCTAGGCAGGACTATTTTCAGTTGTTTGGTTTTGGTATAAATTAAACACTTGATAAAAATTTCATGAAAATAGCATCAAATTGCTCGAAATTTGTGCCTGAAATCATTGGCCGAAAATATTTGGTGAGATAGAGAATAGATATACAATTTGCAATAATTATAGGACATCAGTGACTTTAATTTCTCTAATTTTTTTATGGTGCTATATGCCAAATGATACCTATTATTGATATTTACTTACTTCCTTGGCAACATGGAAGCCATTTTATGTTTACTCAGGATTCAAGAAAAATTTAACAGGAAAAACTGCTATTTTGGCATATTTCTTATATTATTGATTAGAAATATTTATGCTTTGCATTAAATGCTCTAACTATAAGAAATAAGACAGTAAATTATGCTTATATATGTCTATCTCCCTTTATTCTACAAATTTTTGAGTTCTTTGCATCAGATCTCTATTAAAGTAAAAAAAATTTAAAAACTGTTTTGCCCAGCGTTGTCAAAAATTTTAAAATTTTTAGAACAAATATAGTGAAAAAATGATTTTAGACAAAAGTAAACAATGTAAAACACAAAAGAACGTTTTTGCATGCAATGACAAATTTTAGGACCTTATTTCGACTTTTCTCAGAAAATTTGGGATACACCGCCCCTTAGGAAAATCCTAGATACAATAATGTGGGTCACATTATGTTTTAAACATTTTAAGCATATCATAATCCATTTAAAATGCATAAATGTATCTCACCTTCATTATAAATACTAGGAGCAACCAACAGCAGAAAAATTTTTCTGTTAGATCAAAACTAAATTTCAGTGGTGTATGAAATTACTTTTCATATTTCATCAATGCCTAATTTTTGTGGCATCATAATACCAAGTTGCACGCTAAATAGTTGCCTGCTAACTGTTTGCTTAGATATTACAGATTATTTTTTACAGTGAATTTCATTAGCATAACATCTGATATAAAATATCATGTTCAGAGGCAGTTTTACTGCCATATGAACAAAATTAGAGAGTATTGTTTTTGAAATAATTGATGGTTAAAATAAGCCATATTTGCTTTTCTGATATCTTCCACCAAGTTTGTGGTCAAATATTTTTGCAAACACGCAAGCTATCAATCTCATACTATGTAGTGCAATGTCCTAGATCAGCATGTTTTTCAAGTTAAAAGAGCAAATTAGTAGCTGATTTAATTAAAATAACATATTGTCATAATATGACAAACATTGTTCAAATTGGTTTTAGAATCACTCTGAACTTTAATTTAGACCATTTATCACTTTGTGAGCCTTAATTCAATTTTTCTTGTTCACCAGAAAAATTGATTGAGCATGTCAAATTTCAGAATTATAGGTAGTTTGTATGAGCTACTTGAATATTTGAAACTTTGCAGAATCTTTACAGCCAAAGAAACATGGTCAGTAGGACCTCCATAGAGAAGGCTGTGCTGTCTCTGATATTTTGTATTATGAGCTAAAACTTAACATCGCATTCCTTTAATAAGATATTCACAGCTACATTAATTTTCAGCAAACTTAAAGATGGTTGAATAAACAGCTTCAGGTCACTTGACATGGAATAATCTTGATGCAATTTTGATCCGAAATAGAAGCTCTAAACATGCAAATCAACAATTTTTCATAGTGTAGTAAAGAGGAAAGACATGATTTATTGTAGATTATGGGTGCAGAAAATTAGTCAAATGATGTTAGGTTCTATTTGATCACATTGTTTTCACACATTTGAGAATTTGAGTGCATTTATGAGTATAGCTTTTGATGCGCTGTTATTTGTTATAAGAATAAATATAATAAATAATCACAATTCATTCAGTTTGCTCAAAAATTAGTCCATGTTTCATGTTATAACATGCGTACACTTTGACAGTCGGCCAAAGCTGATGAACCTGCTCACCATCAAATAACTCATTGCAGTAAGGTGAGGTTTTTTGAGATGAACTCAAGAACCACTGAACGGATTTTCATGAAATAAAGTGTTTTAGATGACAATTTTAAAATAAAACTATTTCGCCTAAAAGTATAGCTAGCTTTTGTCTACAGTATGCTAGGCTCAAAAACGTGCTCAAACTTTGCTTAGTCACTACAGTATACAGGTTAAATTTCATATTTTGAAAAATAACAAAATAGTTACATATTTTTGTGCTCTGAATTTCACTCCTTTTTGTTTTTTGTGTTTCTGAATAGTTTGTTCTGCAGTTATAATTAAATTTTTTTCTAATATGGCTGCTTCTAATACGGTATACATTTTACTTGCGGTATTTTTTCATATTTTTCAATGTTTAAGCACATTTTAGAAAGCCCAAAAAAAGCTCGTATGAATAATATCCTATTTGTCTGATTTACTAAAGAATTCAAGATTTTCAATATGGCCATCAGAAAGGCTGCCATACTGTAGCTTTTGATGTTTTCAGCTATTATTCTGTGAGTTTCTGACATATTTCAAAATTTTCTGCAGTAAATACCTAGAAAATTTAATGTTTTTTCTAATGAGTTATGTCTCATGTTCTGAATCTTTCCAATTCTTGCAGTAGAATTCAATAACCTTAAAATTATTCATTGTATAGTGAAAACAACGTGTGATGTAATAAATACTTAATTTGCATTACTTTTTCACTGCTAGTTGTGACTTCCACAGAGCCTTTCTTCAGTTTTTTGAAGTAAAAATTTAAATAAAATAGACAAAATTTGTGGGAGTGAAGCTAGGTATTGATTTTACACATTGTTCTTATTAGAATTTTAGACTTAAAAATGCATAGTATCAGGTAGAGTGCATATATTAAATAATGGTTTACCATAGAATAAGGAGTGCATCAACACATTGCATAAAGAAAAGTGGTATTGTTTACTTAAAAAATTGTAATTATAGCTGCTGTTTATGTTTCCTTATGAACTGTCAGTTCTCTTGAGATTTTTAGCCTGCTAAAGAATCACTTCTGCATTCAAGCACTTTGAAAATCAGAAAACAAATTGCACATTTAAGATATAGTGCTATGGATTCTAATTAAGTGAATGTAATGATTAATGACTTGTCAAAATGATGTTTCCTTATGAACTGTCAGTTCTCTTGAGACTTTTAGCCTGCTAAAGAATCACTCTGCATTCAAGCACTTTAAAAATCAGAAAACAACTTGCACATTTAAGATTTAGTGCTATGAATTCTAATTAAGGGAATGTAATGATTAATGACTATTGTCAAAATGAATACATTCCAGATTTTTTAAATTTTACAGTACTTAGTTCAGTCCTTTCGAATTAGAACGCTTAGTAAATAAGTTCATTGCACCTAAATTATTAGGTATCACTGCAAAAAGTATCACTAAATGATCTTATGTAGACAATTATAATATTGGTATATATTAGTGAACATAATATCTCCCCAGGCTTCAGTGCTGTAGCATAATTTCAACTCTGCTCAAGAATTTGGTTAATAGACATCCCTAAAGGAAAGTATTCATCCTTTTAGAAATCCCATATTTGATGATTTGTTAAATTTGAAGACTTCAAAAAAATTAAGAAACGTATTCAAAAAAGAGATAGGCCCATTCACGTTTTTATGAGCTTACATACTTTTTTGTTGAAACACTATTCAAAGAAATAAACACCTTGTTCCGCAAAATTTCAAAGTTTATCTTCATTAAACTCCTTCAAAACTAAAATCAAGTTAATTTTGGTGTCCACAAGATGGATAAAACAATGGCCATTCAGAACTTCTTTATAAATTAATGTTTCAAAAAATACGGTGTTAACCTACCTAAATCATTTTCTATTTAGTCATGAAAAATTCATAGATTCGGTAAATCCAAACCAATAGCTTTGTCTCAATTTTAGAATAAATGACGACTCAAAGAAATCACATGGTCTACACAGGATGAATAGATGATGCGCTAATTTATTTCATTATTTTAGGGTCTTAAATTGATGCATATTGTACTGTAGGGTAAGAGATTAACATGCCAGATGAACTTAGAAAGTATAAGATTTTATATTGTAGAAAGGATTCTGTTCTATCACATCATTATGATTGTGAACTCATTCATGATAGTTGCATTTACAGCATCAACAATGCTGAATGAGTTTATATAGAGCAGGATTATCACTGTTTGAAAGCATTGTTATTTAACAATGTGCAGCAACATTAAGGTATGTTGTTACAAAAAAGGGTAAGCTTGTGTAGTTTATAATACAAATCAATTTTTGCAAATTTTTTGTGTAGAAAATATGTATAAATAAAACATTGCTTTTGTGTTGAAACTAAAAAGCAGTCCCAAGGTTAATGGGATAGGAATAATAAACATTTTATATAATATAATAAGTTTTAGGATTAAGCAGTTAAGTAATTTAAAGATTTATATGATTGTTCACATAAGTCTCTTTGAGAAATCACATTCACATGAGCTCAAATGGTTTTTATATGGTAATATGTTGTTAAAGTTTAATTTGACCTATATTTGATTATACAGTATGGTGAGAAGAAAGAATATGTAGAGCACGTTGGGACAAATGTGAAATATTGAATAATACTTGCAATTGACAAACATAAAGTACAGTTTAGGCCTTTTAAGAGCTATTTCAAATAAGTGACCCAACTATGCAAGAGTATAACTTTTCTCTTATTGTAAACTACTCTTTAACATTGGTCTCATCTAAACGCCTTATTCTCGATCAGCAAAATTAGCCTACTCTAAAAATGAATGAGAAAATTCTGTGGGATGATGTACTGTGTTGAAAACATGTTACTGTTGATTGTCGAAGTTTGTCTTGTGCTTGCTCCTCTTTTTTTCTTGCAGATTGTATAAATCTATAGCCCTCAAGAAGCTCGATTTAAGAGATATGCTACTTTTTAGTACAGAGTTTCTCTCTTCTGCCATGGATTTTTCGGATTACATGTATGTGTTTGATTTCCTAATCTCATTTATAAATGTTTTTCTTGTTGTATTCTGTAGAGAAAGAACTGCTACAAACCTCAAAAAGGTACAAAATATATTATAAAGCAGCAAAAGCTGACAAGGTGGGCTCACATGCAATATGGCAAGATTTTGTTAGTGATATGATACTTGGCGGATTTATATCACATTCAGCTTTGCATTTATTTATCATTGGAAGCCAGACATGATTTTTCTACAATTGATTTCTGGACAAAGAGAGCAACACTTAGTCTACTCTATTTGCTGTTCCTATTTATTAGCTAAGCAGGACTCTTTTCAGTTGTTTGGTTTCGGTATAACTTAAACACTTGATGAAAATTTCATCAAAATAGCATCAAATTGCTCAAAATTTGTGCCTGAAGTCATTGGCCGAAAATATTTGGTGAGATAGAGAATAGATATGCAATTTGCAATAATTATAGGACATCAGTGACTTTAATTTCTCTAATTTTTTTATGATGCTATATGCTGAATGATACCTATTATTGATATTTACTTACTTCCTTGGCAACATGGAAGCCATTTTATGTCGGTCAAAGTCGGCCAAAGCTGATGAACCTGCTCACCACCAAATTTTTGTGGCATCAAAAATACCAAGTTGCACGCTAAATAGTTGCCTGCTAACTGTTTGCTTAGATATAACAGATTATTTTTACAGTGAATTTCATTACCATTACATCTGATATAAAATATCATGTTCAGAGGCAGTTTTACTGCCATATGAACAAAATTAGAGAGTATTGGTTTTGAAATAATTGATGGTTAAAATAAGCCATATTTGCTTTTCTGATATCTTCGACCAAGTTTGTGGTCAAATATTTTTGCAAACACGCAAGCCATCAATCTCATACTATGTAGTGCAATTGTCATAATATGACAAACATTGTTCAAATTGGTTTTGGAATCACTCTGAACTTTAATTTAGACCATTTATCACTTTGTGAGCCTTAATTCAATTTTTCTTGTTCACCAGAAAAATTGATTGAGCATGTCAAATTTCAGAATTATAGGTAGTTTGTATGAGCTACTTGAATATTTGAAACTTTGCAGAATCTTTACAGCCAAAGAAACATGGTCAGTAGGACCTCCATAGAGAAGGCTGTGCTGTCTCTGATATTTTGTATTATGAGCTAAAAGTTAACATCGCATTCCTTTAATAAGATATTCACAGCTACATTAATTTTCAGCAAACTTAAAGATGGTTGAATAAACAGCTTTAGGTCACTTGACATGGAATAATCTTGATGCAATTTTGATCCAAAATAGAAGCTCTAAACATGCAAATCAACAATTTTTCATAGTGTAGTAAAGAGGAAAGACATGATTTATTGTAGATTATGGGTGCAGAAAATTAGTCAAATGATGTTAGGTTCTATTTGATCACATTGTTTTCACACATTTGAGAATTTGAGTGCATTTATGAGTATAGCTTTTGATCCGCTGTTATTTGTTATAAGAATAAATATAATAAATAATCACAATTCATTCAGTTTGCTCAAAAATTAGTCCATGTTTCATGTTATAACATGCGTACACTTTGACAGTCGGCCAAAGCTGATGAACCTGCTCACCATCAAATAACTCATTACAGTAAGGTGAGGTTTTTTGAGATGAACTCAAGAACCACTGAACGGATTTTCATGAAATAAAGTGTTTTAGATAGACAATTTTAAAATAAAACTATTTCGCCAAAAAGTATAGCTAGCTTTTGTCTACAGTATGCTAGGCTCAAAAACGTGCTCAAACTTTGCTTAGTCACTACAGTATACAGGTTAAATTTCATATTTTGAAAAATAACAAAATAGTTACATATTTTTGTGCTCTGAATTTCACTCCTTTTTGTTTTTCGTGTTTCTGAATAGTTTGTTCTGCAGTTATAATTAAATTTTTTCTAATATGGCTGCTTCTAATACGGTATACATTTTACTTGCGGTATTTTTTCATATTTTTCAATGTTTAAGCACATTTTAGAAAGCCCAAAAAAAGCTCGTATGAATAATATCCTATTTGTCTGATTTACTAAAGAATTCAAGATTTTCAATATGGCCATCAGAAAGGCAGCCATACTGTAGCTTTTGATGTTTTCAGCTATTATTCTGTGAGTTTCTGACATATTTCAAAATTTTCTGCAGTAAATACCTAGAAAATTTAATGTTTTTTCTAATGAGTTATGTCTCATGTTCTGAATCTTTCCAATTCTTGCAGTAGAATTCAATAACCTTAAAATTATTCATTGTATAGTGAAAACAACGTGTGATGTAATAAATACTTAATTTGCATTACTTTTTCACTGCTAGTTGTGACTTCCACAGAGCCTTTCTTCAGTTTTTTGAAGTAAAAATTTAAATAAAATAGACAAAATTTGTGGGAGTGAAGCTAGGTATTGATTTTACACATTGTTCTTATTAGAATTTTAGACTTAAAAATGCATAGTATCAGGTAGAGTGCATATATTAAATAATGGTTTACCATAGAATAAGGAGTGCATCAACACATTGCATAAAGAAAAGTGGTATTGTTTACTTAAAAAATTGTAATTATAGCTGCTGTTTATGTTTCCTTATGAACTGTCAGTTCTCTTGAGATTTTTAGCCTGCTAAAGAATCACTTCGCATTCAAGCACTTTGAAAATCAGAAAACAAATTGCACATTAAAGATATAGTGCTATGGATTCTAATTAAGTGAATGTAGTGATTAATGACTTGTCAAAATGATGTTTCCTTATGAACTGTCAGTTCTCTTGAGACTTTTAGTCTGCTAAAGAATCACTCTGCATTCAAGCACTTTAAAAATCAGGAAACAACTTGCACATTTAAGATTTAGTGCTATGAATTCTTCTAATTAAGGGAATGTAATGATTAATGACTATTGTCAAAATGAATACATTCCAGATTTTTTTAAATTTTACAGTACTTAATTCAGTCCTTTCGAATTAGAACGCTTAGTAAATAAGTTCATTGCACCTAAATTATTAGGTATCACTGCAAAAAGTATCACTAATGATCTTATGTAGACAATTATAATATTGGCATATATTAGTGAACATAATATCTCCCCAGGCTTCAGTGCTGTAGCATAATTTCAAGTCTGCTCAAGAATTTGGTTAATAGACATCCCTAAAGGAAAGTATTCATCCTTTTAGAAATCCCATATTTGATGATTTGTTAAATTTGAAGACTTCAAAAAAATTAAGAAACATATTCAAAAAAGAGATAGGCCCATTCACGTTTTTATGAGCTTACATACTTTTTTTGTTGAAACACTATTCAAAGAAATAAACACCTTGTTCCGCAAAATTTCAAAGTTTATCTTCATTAAACTCCTTCAAAACTAAAATCAAGTTAATTTTGGTGTCCACAAGATGGATAAAACAATGGCCATTCAGAACTTCTTTATAAATTAATGTTTCAAAAAATACGGTGTTAACCTACCTAAATCATTTTCTATTTAGTCATGAAAAATTCATAGATTCGGTAAATCCAAACCAATAGCTTTGTCTCAATTTCAGAATAAATGACGACTCGAAGAAATCACATGGTCTACATAGGATGAATAGATGATGCGCTAATTTATTTCATTATTTTAGGGTCTTAAATTGATGCATATTGTACTGTAGGGTAAGTGATTAACATGCCAGATGAACTTAGAAAGTATAAGATTTTATATTGTAGAAAGGATTCTGTTCTATCACATCATTATGATTGTGAACTCATTCATGATAGTTGCATTTACAGCATCAACAATGCTGAATGAGTTTATATAGAGCAGGATTATCACTGTTTAAAAGCATTGTTATTTAACAATGTGCAGCAACATTAAGGTATGTTTTACAAAAAAGGGTAAGCTTGTGTAGTTTATAATACAAATCAATTTTTGCAAATTTTTTGTGTAGAAAATAGTATAAATAAAACATTGCTTTTGTGTTGAAACTAAAAAACAGTCCCAAGGTTAATGGGTAGGAATAATAAACATTTCATATAATATAATAAGTTTTAGGATTAAGCAGTTAAGTAATTTAAAGATTTATATGATTGTTCACATAAGTCTCTTTGAGAAATCACATTCACATGAGCTCAAATGGTTTTTATATGGTAATATGTTGTTAAAGTTTAATTTGACCTATATTTGATTATACAGTATGGTGAGAAGAAAGAATATGTAGAGCACGTTGGGACAAATGTGAAATATTGAATAATACTTGCAATTGACAAACATAAAGTACAGTTTAGGCCTTTTAAAGACTGCCATAAATGACGGAGTGCCTTTCTCCTAAGCCCGGGTTCACCGCAAGTTTACGAGTCCGAAGTATACGTGGGCGTGGGGGTGGGCGCTTGGGGGTATGCATCACACCTGGGCGTGGGGGGTTTGGGGGTATGCACCCCCCCCCCAAAAAACCAAAATACCCCTCCCAGAAATCAAAATACCTCCCCAGAATTTAATTTTTGAAAATTTTTTTCGTTTTTTCGCAATTTTTTGATGCCAATGGATAGTGCTTGATGAGAAACGTCGAAAAATGTGTTTTTATCGCCATACCACCATTTTTAAGGCCATTTTTCGACCTTCGAAAAAATCTTGCACCCCTACCCCCAGAATTTTCTTGCTGCCCACGTATGGTATGCATCCCCCCAGAAGTTGAAATACCCCCAGAAATCAAAATACCCCCCGAATTCAAATTTTGAAAATTTTTTTCGCTCTTTTATCGATTTTTTGATGCTATTAGATAGTGCTCAATGAGAAACGTCGAAAAATGGTGTTTTTTCGCCATACCACCATTTTCAAGGCCATTTTCTTAACCTTTGAAAAGTCTTGTACCCCCTCCAAAGAATTTTGGTGCTACCCACGTATGCATTTGACTGCTTTACGCACAGTATCCGATGAGGTCTAATCGCTTTCCTTTTAGTTTGATTATAAACAGATCAAATTTTATTTTTCAGCTTTTTTCATCATTTACTAGAAAATTAAATTCTCAGATAATAATGTATCTACTACATATATTTATTTCCGGTCAAAAGTCATGGTGTTATGAGCCATCGAATACAAAAGTTTCCGTACTCTGAAAAATTTTACTCTTATTTGGAAGGTAGAACATTAAAATCGTCAGAAACATACAATATAGAGTCGAATTCGTTGCTTAAAATTTGAAGTGAAGCGGTATTATGTAGATGCAAAGTAATGAAACAAACATCAGTGAATCATAAATATTTCATTAGAAGTAACGTCTCTTTAAAGACTGCCATAAATGACGGAGTGCCTTTCTCCTAAGCCCGGGTTCACCGCAAGTTTACGAGTCCGAAGTATACATGGGCGTGGGGGTGGGCGCTTGGGGGTATGCATCACACCTGAGCGTGGGGGTTTGGGGGGTATGCACCCCCCAGAAACCAAAATACCCCCCAGAAATCAAAATACCCCTCCAGAATTCAATTTTTGAAAATTTTTTCGTTTTTTCGCAATTTTTTGATGCCAATGGATAGTGCTTGATGAGAAACGTCGAAAAATGTGTTTTTATCGCCATACCACCATTTTTAAGGCCATTTTTTGACCTTCAAAAATATCTTGCACCCCCCCCCCCAGAATTTTCTTGCTGCCCACGCATGGTATGCATCCCCTCAGAAGTTGAAATACCCCCAGAAATTAAAATATCCCCCAGAATTCAAATCTTGAAAATTTTTTTCGCTCTTTTAGCGATTTTTTAATGCTATTAGATAGTGCTCAATGAGAAACGTCGAAAAATGGTGTTTTTTGCCGTACGACCACTTTTAGGACTATTTTTTGACCTTTTAAAATTTTTTCACCCCACCCTCAGAAATTTTTTAACCCTCCCCCAGAATTTCGGTGCTGCTCACCTATGGTCCTAAGAGTCCTACGAGTTCCGTTTTACGGGAAAACCGGGTTTCCCCACCTTTTCCGTGTTACGAATTACGACTACTACTTACTAGCATATGGGCGCAGCACCTAAATTCTGGCGGGTTGAAAAATTCCTGGAGGTGCGGTGAAAAAATTTTTAAAGGTCAAAAAATGGTCTTAAAAGTGGTCGTATGGCAAAAAAATACCATTTTTCGACGTTTCTAATCAAGCACTATCCAATGGCATCAAAAAATTGCTAAAAAAGCAGAAAAATTTTTTTTTCTGGGGGGGGGTATTTTGATTTCTGGGGGGGGGTATTTCAACTTCTGGGGGGTGCATACCCCCCAACCCCTCCCACGCCCGTGTGTGCTTACGAGTAACGAGCAACGGGTTAAGAGTTCGTATTACGAGGGTTTCATCATGGTTTACGTAGGACTCATAAAAACTCATTTTTTGGGGGTACTTTTTGGACCTTTTTACGAGTACTCGTAACGAAATGTATATCTTTTCTGTTGCGTATGACATTCTTCGTTATAGTTATTGTCTCTGTTTTAAATAGCAGAATTATGTGATTTATTGCGGATTTTATGCCGCTCGATAGAAAAACATAGAAAGTGTTAAGAAATGTTTGGTATATAGTCAAAAAAAATTAATAAGCTTCTCAGAAAAATTTATAACTTCAAATTAAAACGAAAATAATTATATTAGTGATAATAAAAAGACGATAATAATAATAATAATATTAATAATAATAATAATAATATTAATAATAATAATAATAATAATAATAATAATAATAATAATAATAATAATAATAATAATAATAATAATAATGAATAATAATAATAATTATAATAATGATAATAATCTTATTAATAATAATAATAATAATAATAATAATAATAATAAAAATAATAATAATAATAATAATAATAATAATAATAAAAATAATGATAATGATAATAATAATGATAATAATAATAATAATAATATTAATAATAATAATTATTATTATTATTATTATTATCATTATTATTGTTAGTATTATTATTATTATTATTATTATTATTATTATTATTATTATTATTATTATTATTATTATTATTATTGTTATTATTACGATTATTATTATTATTATAATTATTATTATTATAATTTATAAACGATATTAAATAAATCAGATTCAGAGACGTTACGAAGCTAAAAGTATATCACAGCGTATTATTTCAATTTACAAGTTTAACAAATCATTCTTAGTTGTCATTAATACGTAGATACATAAAATATGCAGTCGGCTCTTTTTCAATGTAGGGCGATGAAATTCTAATTTTCAGAAATCTAATCAAAAATGTCTGGTTTCCGCAAGTCACGAATATATATCTAACTAATTGTAATATTTTTTGTTAAAAAAGCTGCGAACATTACTAACAAAGGCTAAAGAAATGAAATTTTGGATTACTTCCCAACAATGCAACTTAAGAATCGAATTTTATGGGATTTCTCGAAGAAATTTTTCTGAAAAATATATTATTTTTTAAATTCTTTCACATGTGTTGCCAGTATATGTATTATGTAGTTGTGTGCACAAAACTGAAACAAATCGAGGAAAACAAATCAGAAAACTATCAAAAGCACTAGTCTTCCACTTCTTTACGAGTTCCACGGACCTCGTTTTGATCCGTGATTATAATACAAAATTTACGAATCTTTTCACTCATAACATTCGATCGTAATTTCCAAAAATAAAAATTAAGCGGAAATGCATTTAGCGGCAAAACAAGACTTTTCATCTTCTTTACATCAAGCACTTATCACGGAAGGTCACAAGGCTAAAGATTTAACAAAAGACGACATAATATTTTAAATTACGAAAAGTTAACGACGTATTTTTTTCAAATCTGAATCTTCATCAACGTATTTTTCTGAAAAAGAGCCTCTCTTTAAAAAAGCCTTAAACAACTACCAGTATTTTCGTTAAACTCAGCAGATAATTGTATGTACGTAAAAATTCAAATATTCGTGTATCTTATTCCGGAAAATTGAGAATTAAAAATTTCATTAAAGCGATGATCAAGGTTTGAAATTTTGCGTCGTTATACCAACCTGTTCGAATTTTTACCTCAAGCAAAACGACTCGTTCATCGCCTTTTGCTGTTCGTTTTTACTGTATTGACCGTACGTTTTATTATTTTCTTGCATCCTACGTCATTGTCGCGTTTCAGCAATACATTATTCGAGTCAGACAAACGTATGAAAAAGAACGTCTCCTTTACACTAAGCGTTTTTAATTATGTGAGCCCCGCAGTTAAAAGAATATTGACGAATTTTTTCAAATCTTATGATTAGTGTAATTGCTCAAAACTTTGATTAACGTACTTTTCCAAAAACGAGATTGACGTATTTTTTAAAGCACTTTGAAGAGAAAACACTGTCATAAACACCAATATAATCTGCTTCCCAATTTTCTTATATACTGCAGCTGCTCAAAAAAAGCGCAACAAATGAATACATAAGCGTTACACTTATACAGATTTTGCATTGCCATGTAGAGCGCTGCGCGCCACTATACCGCATGCAATAAGGTTAGGAAAGGCTGATTCAGGAACAGTACCTGAGGTGAGACAGGAGTGACCCTGAATGGGACATCTGACACATTTATGCAGCTAAAATAAAATATCTCAGGAATCAGCGAACCGATTGAATTGAAAATTTCGGGTATGTCAAGGATGTGCCAGCAACTCGAGTATGGTACCTTGGCACCTCTAAATCTCTAAAATGATTGATTCTAGATGGGGTGCTTCCTGAGGAGGGGTGACCCTTAATAGACTACAAATTAAAATATTTACGAAAACAGTTTTTGTTCTTATTGAGCCGAATTTTCGTTTTAGAACGAATATGTTCCAATCATACCGTAGGTAGATACTCAAGGAGGAGTCCCTTTGAACCGACCAGATTTTTTCGATTCTGTTTACCGACCATGCCCCAGCGCCGACGACCTAATCTGGCAAAATAGAATCAACATTTTATAACAGGAAGCCTATGGCTTATATAATCCGCTTTAAGCTAACCAGATTTTTGAAATTTTGTTTGACCGACCATATTACATCACCGACCGTCCCATCTGGCCGACTAGATTCAAATATTTGTAACAGAAATATTATGAGCAGTAGGAATTCCACTAAGCTGACCAGACTTTTGAAATTATGTATTGATCGACCCTACCACGTCGCCGACTATCAATCTCACCAACTAGATTCAAATTCTTGGAAGTCCATGATCATCAAGATTCCCTTAAAGCCCTCTTCAGATTTTCCCATCTAGCCGACCTGACCCAAGTTATTATGACAGAAAATTCATGAGCAGTAGGACTGACCGGATTTTTGAAATCTTTATTGATTGACCCTACCCCTAAGCGTCCCAACTGGCCGATTAGTTCAAATTTTTGTTAGAGAAAATCCATTATCAGTTGGAAGCTGACCGGATTTTTTAGAATTTCTTCAATGATAACACCAAAACACCGACCTCCCACCAGCTTCGAATTTTCGTACTAGAACATTCAAATACAGTCGGAATCATAGGTGAGCGGCATTAAGATTTTGAGAGGTGTGAGATTTTTCAAGGGTCAAAAAATGGCCTTAAAAATGGTGTTATGGCGAGAAAACACTATTTTTCAACGTTTCTCATCGAGCACTATCCATTGACATCAAAAAAATTGCGAAAAAATCAGAAAAAAAAATTTCAAAAATTGAACTCTTAGGAGGGGTATTTTGGTTTCCGTGGGAGGAGGGGGGTATTTTGGTTAAGGGGGATGGGGGTATTTGGGTTTCTGGGGGTGCATACCCCCAAAACCCTCACGCCCAGGTATGGCAGGAATCTCTTTAACATACCAGATTCTAAAATTTTTAATGAGACCTTACCATTTCACTAACCGTCCCATCTGGCAGACTGGATCAATGTTTCTATAGCAGAAATTTTATTATTAGGATAATGCCCTTCAAGCTGACCAGATTTTCGAAATTTTGTTTGACCGATCCGACCATATCTCCCACTCTCTCTGACTAGATTAAAATTTTTGTAGTAGAAACTTCTCGAGCAGTAGGAATCCCTCAAAGCTGACCAGATTTTAGTGAATCTGTTTGATCGACCCTACTACATCACCGTGTCCCATCTGGTCGACTGAACTCAAGTTTTTCAACAGAAAATTTATGCCTAACAGTAATCCCTTTAAGCTGACCAGATTTTTCTAATTTTTAAATGATCTAACCACATCGCCGGCAGTTCTATCTGAATGGATAGATCAAACATAATTTCTAAAAATCTGGTCAGCTTAGATTGATTCCTACTGCTCATAAATTTTATGTTACAAAAATTTAAATCTAGTCGGTAAGATGGGACGGTCGGCTGATGCGGTGCGGTTGGTCGGTCAGGAAAACATATAAAAATCTGGTCGGCTTGAAGGGAATCCTACTAATCATAAAGTTTCCAGACGCAGAATTTAAATTTAGGAGGCCAAATTGGATGGTCGGTATTGTGACGTGATCAGGCTTAAAAATTTTTTAAAAAATCTGGTTACCTCAGAGGGTTTCCCACCATAGGTGGCGGCACCAATTTTCGGGGGGTTGCAAGATTTTTTTAAAGGTCACAAATGGCCTTAAAAATGGTGGTATGGCTAAAAACACGATTTTCAATGTTTCTCATCGAGCACTATCCAATAGCATAAAAAAATTGCGAAAAAACACAAAAATTTTCGAAAATTGAATATGGGTGGTAGTTTGGTTCATGGATGGGGTATTTTGGTTTCTGGGGTTGCATACCCGTAACCCCTTACGGTCAGGTTTAATTCCCACTAGTGCTGAATTTTCTGTTGCAAAATTTGAATCTGGTCCAGTCAGATTGATTGGTCGGTGATTTATAAATTGAGAAAAAAATTTATAAATTATAAAAATTTATAAATTTATTTATAAAAAAAGACGACTTGAAGTGATTCCTATTGCTCATGAATTTTATGTTAAGAAAATTTCATTATAGTCGGCCAAATGGGACAGTCCGTGATATGGTATGGTCAGTCAAACAGAATTTCAAAAATATGGTCGACTTAAAGGGCATGATACTAGTCATAAACTTCCTGTTATAAAAAGTTGGATCTATTTGGCCAGATGGGACGGTCTGTGATGTGGTGTGGTCTCAAAAAATTCCTAACAATCTGGTCGGCTCAAAGCGATTCTATTATCAGAAATTTTCTAATTCGAAAATTTAAATTTAGTCGGTCAGATGGGACGGTCGGTGATTTGGTGTAGTTAGTCAAAAATTTTTTTAAATTTGGTCGGCTTAAAGGGGTTCCCACTTTTCAAGAATTTTCTGTCACAAAAATTTGAATCTAGTCGGTCAGGTAGGACAATTTGTGATGTGGCGTGGTCGGTCAAACAAAATTTCTAGAATCTGGTCGGCTTAAATGGTATTATACTTGTCATGAGTTTACTTGCTATAAGAACCTTGCTTTAGTCGGCCAGATGAGACTGTTGGTGATGTGGTCAGTTCTCTGAAAAATTTTGTAAAATCTTGTCGGCTTGAAGGGATTCCAACTGATCATTAATTTTCAGGTACAAGAATTTGAATCCAGTCGACCAGATGGGACGGTCAGTGTTGTGATGCGGTCATGTGAGACGGCCGGTGATGTGATCGGATCGAATAAACAAAATTTTCATAAATGTGGCCAGCTTAGAAGGATTCCTACTACTCATTAATTTCCGGTTATAATAATTTGGGTCACTTACACACCTGGGCGTTGGGGGTTGGGGGTATGCACCCCCCCCCGACAAACCAAAATGCCCCCTCCCCCAGAAATCAAAATACCCCCAGAATTCAATGTTTGATAATTTTTTTTCGTTTTTTTCGCAATTTTTGATGCCAATGGATAGTGCTTGATGAGGAACGTCGAAAAATGGTGTTTTTTACGCCATACCACCATTTTTAAGACCATTTTTTGACCTTTGAAAAATCTTGCACCCCCCCCGCAGAATTTTCTCGCTGCCCACGTATGGTCAGTCAGGGCAGATGGGAAAATCTGATCGGCTGAAAGCAATTTCTGATCATGGATTTACAAAATTTTGAATCCACTTGCTGAAATGGGATGGTCGGTGATGTATTAGGGTCGATCAAACATAATTTAACCCTCCGTTTGCCGTGTCCTCCGGAGGCATAATGAATCACTATCGCGGCATTTTTTTCTGTTCTACCTTATCCATGTGTCCAATACATTGTCTAGCCTCGTTTTGGCTTCAGTTACATCGTTTTTAATGGTTTAGCTCGAAGGGGAGTTATAGAGTAGTAAGAAATAGGCATTTTTTGGCCTATTTACAGTGATATCACAAAAACTCAAGATAGGAAAATAAGGTTCGAATAAGAAAATTTAGTAATTTATTCCTTTCCAGCCCTTTAAAAGCATCCCCTGGATGTGTTTAACACAATAGAAATCTACTTTTTCTTGTTTTTTCATAATGTCCAACAGGTGCGCATTGTGCTAGTTTTTTAATTATACCTCTTTCAAAAATAATTTTCGCAGAAAATAACATACATTTTCTAAAGAGAGCGTGAAAAGTTGCACTAAATGAAAGTAATAACTGTCAGAGAATGTTAAGAAGACATCGATTAATGTTCACTAGGAGTTAATGCCATGATGAAGCACATCGACTGCAAAAACATGATGGTAAAGGGAGGGTTAAATAATCTGGTAAGTTTAGAGGGATTTTTTTACTGCTCATTAATTTTTTTTACAAAAATTTGAGTCTACTTGGTGAGAAGGGATGGTCGGTGATGTGGTATGGTCGGCCAAACAAAACTCCAAAAATCTGGCGGACTTAAAGGAATTCCTACTGGTCATTAATTTACTAGTATAAAAATTTGAATTTAGTCTGCCAGATGGGACGATCGATGATTAGATATGATTGGTCGAACAAAATGGCTAAAATCTAGTTGGCTTAAAAGGGATTATACTAGTCATAGGCTTTCTGTTATAAGAGCTTGATTCTAGTCGATCAGATGGGATGTTAGGGTGCTGGGGCATGGTCTGGTCGGCCAAACGCAATGAAAAGACCTGGTCAGCTCAAAGGGACTCCCATTATGCATGAGTACCTAACTATTGTACGATTGGAAAATATTTGTCCTAAATCCTGAATTTTAACTCAACTGGTACAATTGCTTTTTCCGTACAACATTTTGATTTTAAGTCTATTCAGGGGTCACCTCCTTCTCAGAAAGTACTTCATCATGATTCAATGAACCTCTGGATTTGCAGGTATTATATGCGTGTGGCCAACACATATCCGTTCCATAACCGAAATTTTCAACTCAATCGGTTTTCTGCTTCCAAAGATTTTTTAGTTTTAGCTGCATAAATGGGTCACACCTCCCATACAGGGTAAACCCTGTCTCATGTCAAGTACTGTTATCCTGAATCAGCCTTTCCCTAACCCTACTGCATGCAGTATTGTGTTGCGCAGTGCACTGTACATCAATGCCAAATGTGCATATTCGCTTATGCATTCATTGGTGGTGCTTTTTTGAGTAGCAACAGTATATAAGAAAATAACTATAAGTTATGTTTATTGTTTATGACACTACTTACGCGTGAAAATCCAAAAATCCATTTGAAAAAATACGTCAATCTCTTTTTTCAAAAAATATCGTCAACCTCGTTTTCTGAAGAACCACGTTAATCAAAGTTTTGAAAAAATACGTTAATGTTGTTCGAATTGTTGTTACAGTCGGAGTTCAAATGATTAAAAACGTTTAATAGTGTAAAGGACGATGTCCTTTCCATTCGTTTGTTTAACGTGAAAATTCAAACAGGCATGTATAGCGACGCAAAAATTCAAACCAATAGGATCGCTATATTGAAAATTTCTAGTTTTTTATTCTCCGGAATTTTAGTTTTAGGATAGACAAATATTTGAATTTTTACGTCATTATCGACAATTATCTGCTTAGTACAGCGAATCAGCTGGAAGTTGTTCAACGCTTTTTTCAAACCAGGAGGCTCATTTTTTTGAAAAACTACGTCGATAAAGATTCAAGTTTGAAAAAATACGACGTTAACTTCGCTTAAATTGTAAAATTTCGTCATTCGCCTACTGTTTAACGTTTTTAATCGTTCGAGCCTTGTGGCTTTCCGAGCTTATGTATTGGCATTGCGCAAAGAATTTAGGGAAATTCAATTTCTTCATGTCTTATGAATTTTCTTCTTTTAATTCACGTTTTTATTCTTATTTAGCGCCATTTTCCGACTTAGACTCCTTTTGGTTCAAATTGTTATCGAAAAACAACTTTCGCAAAGCAATACGGGGTCAGACAAAGACTTGCTTGAGCTAAAATGGCCTCGAAAAACAATGTAAGTGCTAAAAAAGCGTGCAAAATCGTTAATCCACTGTTTTCGGTTGATCAGCAATTTCAAAGAAAATGTTTGAGTCCTTTTTTACCTTTTCTGCATTATTTTTCCTAGAAAAACTTCCTTACCATTTAATTTTCGGCGCATTTTTGCGATTTGTGTGATGCATTCTCAAGCTGAACTCCCCCAGAACTCGGTTGCTACCATCGTCAATTAGTTCCAACCCAAGTGCATGTCTGCTACCCATCTAACCTCGCATGACTTCTGTCTGCTCCACTTGTACCTATCACACGTGGGCGTGGGGAGAAGGGGCTTCTAGAATTAATTATTTGAACATTTTGATTGTTGTTTTTTCGCAATTTTTTGATGCCAATGGATAGTGCTCGATGAGAAACCTTGGAAGATGGTGTTTTTTCGCAATACCACCATTTTTAAGACAATTTTTTCATCTTTGAAAAATCTTGCACCCCTTTGTGCTGCCCATCTATGGAACCTATTAGTTTCATTGCTATTGCAGCGGACTCTTAAAATGTTGCAACAAATAAGCTTAGTAGTGCTCAAATTTGCGAATAAGTATGACTCTTGTTGGTCCGAATAGATTAAATTTTCCTATTATTTCATTTATTTCATTTATTCGTGATATCTGATGCTACTAGATAAGGGCCTGATGTGAAGAAGATGAAAAATCTGGGTTAACCGCGCGCATTTCCGGTTATTTCTTATTTTTACACAGGTCAATAACTCATGTGTAAACCTATGTATAAAATTTGGTAAAAATCTGAGATCAATCGAAATGAATTGTCTGATTCTTATCTGAAATGGCTCATATACAAACCTGTGACGGTTTTTTCGCCCAGGTGGTACACAACTCAGCATGAATGTCATATTAAATTAGGTGGTAAATAATTGTAGAAAATTAAATTCTTTTAGAAAAACTGTCTTTTTTAATTTTGTGCATTACTTCTCGAGAGTAAGTGTAAACAGTATAAGACAGTGCGGCTGTAAAGTCAGATGTCGATCGCGTTTTTTCTTCTTTCTGTCTGTCAACAACTCCGGTTGTTAGAGTCTAAAGAGAATTTTTCAGAGAGAAATGTACGGTCCCGTCCCGCTAGACCCACCGTCCCGCTTGACCCACCATCCCGCTAGACCCACCGTCCCGCTAGACCCACTTTTTCGTCCCGCTAGACCCACCGGAAGTCTCGCTAGACCCACCACGTGCATAATGAGGTGTCCCGCTAGACCCACCATTTTGCGACCGTCCCGCTAGACCCACTGTCTCGGAAGACCCACCCGAAAAAATGAAGACATACATACTACATCGTTGCTTAAACGTTTCTGCGATTTTTTTTGAAAAATATAAAAAGTTTCGTTATTATCAGCTTCACAGACTAACATAGCTGACTTCATGTAACGAGTTAGAACGAGTGTATCCATTCAAGTATATGTGTTTAGTCAAATATATAAATAATTAATTAAAAAATAATTACATTCAATTAACCGAGTAATCAATTAAATTTAATCAATAAATGAATAAATTTTGTATATTATTGCATGAAATTGTGTACATTACAAATTATAACATGCAAAGAAGATACGTGCGTGCGTGCATGTGTGTGGCAATGAAAAGTAACTAGCCATGGCCGATTATTTTTTAAGAATAAATTTTTATTTTTCATGCCAAGGAATTCACTCTTGTCAAACACATTTCAGAGTGCATTTTTTGCTTTTTATTGTAATGGTATTGTACTCTTTGTATCCTTCGATCAGGGAATTTCCGCACACTTAGGCACACATATTGAAGCGTTGACACTGCATTCCGATAACAGTACAGATATGCACATATGAATATAATGAAAAGCATGTAGGCATTTCACAAAGACGGCTCGACAATAATCGGGCCTAAAGGATGTTGCAAATTCTCACTAAAAGAATCGGAAATGTTAATTAGGTCATTGTCAACAAATCCGAATCTGTTTTTAAAAATAGGACTAAGGAGGGCTAATGTCCATGTGCTCAGTTTATTTCATCGCTTCAAAGACTATATAGAAATTTTGATTTCGAATCGAGCCATGAATTTCGGTCACGCTAAGGCAGTATTATGTTTGATATGATAGAAGTTGCTGATTTTTAATGTACCTACCAGCTATTCATATTCGAATTAAGTACCTATGGTAATTATATACAATTGCGCATTCATGAAAACAAACTAACCGCTTGTTATTTATTGTCACACACCACAAACTTGCTTTAAATTAATGATTACAAAAACTTTTGGAGAATTCACTTAAGCGTCTTGATAACTATTTTTCATTTCACATGTAATATGTATGTCTTCTCTTTTTCGGGTGGGTCTTCCGAGACAGTGGGACTAGCGGGACGGTCGCAAAACGGTGGGTCTAGCGGGACACCTCATTATGCACGTGGTGGGTCTAGCGAGACTTCCGGTGGGTCTAGCGGGACGAAAAAGTGGGTCTAGCGGGACGGTGGGTCTAGCGGGACGGTGGGTCTAGCGGGACGGTGGGTCTAGCGGACGGTGGGTCAAGCGAGTCACAATCAAATGTACGACTTAACGGCTTTCTTCTATTTACCAATAAACTCCTTTACACTCAATACGGTAGTTAGTGTTAGGGGTATAAAATTAAAAATCTAGTGGATGGTGCGAAACACAACTTTTGTCTCAGATTTCTATGCTTATAAGTCGAAACAAGTCGAAAGAATAAAAATAAAGAACGTTGATACAGTTACACGTTGCAGGAAATTGCGTTTTAGAAACTTTAATAATGAGTTACTTCTGGAGGTGTAAAATTCGAAATCAGGGGTGTGAAGTCGGGATAAGTCGAATAAAATGAAAATAAAGTGCTTTTCAAAGGGTACACTTCACAACAAATTGTGCTTACTTACGTCAAAACTTAGCTTGTTTGGGTGGTGTAAAGTCAAAAACCGGGATGTAAAGCATGTTTCTGTCTTTTTCCGTGCCAACGTCTCTGTTTATGAGTCTTAAAATGAATGGACTCAAGTCTTAAAATGTACCAGAGTCCAAACGTCAGATTCGTTTGGGCGTGCTTGTTTACAGTCGTCAATGGTGTAAACTAGTGTCTCCAGACCGTTGTAGAAAGTTAATTTTTTCATAAATGTTGATCGAAATATCAGTGTTACAAAGTGACGTCAAAATTATGAATCTGGCATTAAATTTTTTTCGTATTCATGAGACAGACTTCGACTCGCTGATTGGTTTCAAATTTGGCTGGAATAATGATATTTGGCCTGGGAACTTTTTAATTTGAATGCTGCCGAAAAAGTTGTAGCCATTGTGAAAGTATGAGTTAAAGGCCTTTTGTTACAAGGAGTATGTCCTGGTTGTTATTCTACCAATATTTTGCGTAAAAATTTCGACATTTGTTTTACAAAACATGAGAAAAATGACAGGAAGGTACCGATTTGTTTAATAAGTTTTTAATTGTACTCAGTTCGCTTCAGAAAAATTATGAAAGCTAATGGCGGGCTGGGCACACAGGCGACTTATTTATGTATCAATTCCGTTTTAAATTCTGAATAACTCGAATTCAGATTGTTTTAGGGAGCAAAAGCTTAATTGGCAGTTGGCAGTTGAAACCACGCATTTTTTCGTGGGGAGGACGTTCAAGGGTTTATACCTTCAAGAAGTTGAAGATCCCCGCTAATCTCTGTACAACCCCCAGAATTCTATTCTTAGTAAAATTTTTGGATATTTATCATCAATTAGACCCCCTTCAGAACGTTCTTGCTGTCCATGTATGGTTGGCTCTATGGCCTGTGAAAAATGAAGGTGTAGTCACAAAACGTTTTTAAGAGTTTCGCAAAAGAGCATTGAAGACACTTTCGTGACTATGTTGTAGTTTTTTCGGAGCGGGTAACAAATTTTCGAGTCCGTTTCCATGACAACTCGTAAATAAAAAAATTATTAAGTTTTTAATTACTAAAATTAAGAGATATAATTAAAATCCGAAAACATAAAAAATTGCCCATTACTAAGTCAATATGTACCTACATACATAAGATGCATACAAAGGGTAAGTCGTCGTTTAAAAATTTTAGCTTAGCTGAAAAATGTGCTGAAATCATACACTTGTAGTCTTTAAATTGCGTTTAAATATTCTCAGCTTTTCCTTTGATGGGGGAGGCCACTTAGTAACCGACATACTTTTAAAATTTTAAGTTACTTATCTCACAAGCCCCCGGCACAGCCTGCATGTTTATTTCATCGTTCTCCCGCAATTATTATTATGTTCCTCAAATGGCCATTCGCAACTAAAGTGTCATAGATTTTCCAACTTGTGCCATTATATTATTTCTCTTCAATTCAATATGGAAATCTCGACCCACGATTTTTTAGAAAAATGTTAAAGTGGCAGAGATTTTTAAAGGTGCACAAATGGGAATAATGTTAATGATTACATTCAACTACACTAATCTGGATTACCATACGCATCACTTAACCTGGAGCTTTACCGGAAAGCGAATAAAAGCGGAAATATTCAGATTTACTTATCAGTTGGATAGCTTTTAAAAGTTTCATTCAATGAATTCGAAACATTTTCTAGTGATTGAATATGGAAAACGAGCACAATAGTAAAAAAGTATTGGTTCTTTCAGTACAATGTATGTTGATCAAAAAAATATTGAAACTCATCTATACCTACACGAAAGTATACAAATGCAAATTAGGCACAAAAGCGAAATGTATAACCTTTTAACTTGCTGCATATCAAACACTTGCGTATTTAAATGTGTTTTCAAGCTTAATTCAGTTAAAGTGACTATATAATTTAACTTATCAATTTAAACAAGAAATGCCATGTTTCCTTTTTATACACAAGTTCCTTTATAAAAATTAGTCGTGCTAGCCAGGATGGTCGAATTTATACAAATTTTTTTAGAATTTAAATTATATTTTTTCTAATCCTATTGTTCTTTACTGCATAGTTATAGGATGGTACAATATTTCACATTACGTTTTATAGTCTTTCAAGCACTTGCATACAGTGTAGAGCCGGGTATTTAAAAATACTACAGTCGCAAAATATCTAATAGAGCAAATAAGGCAATATTAGAAAGATTTATTAAAATTTAGAAAAACCGGAAATTTAAGAATTTTAAGTCGATACGAAACTATAAAAAAATGGAAAACAATAATGCAGAAATAACAACGGAACCTTGAAAGCGCAAAATTAATTTTATTCATTCGCATAATTTTATATAACAAAGGTAATAATTTTGTGGAAGAGATTGTAAGGGATTTCTGAAAAAATTCACATTGTATATGGAGATTCTGCAAAAGAGCGAGTGAGCAATGGTACCGAACACTTATGAGGCTAAAGAGCGGTATATTTCCACTCTCCACCTTGTTCTTTGACAGAGGTTTACTGTTACCCTATTTTAAACTGATGGAGTATCTTCTGCATCACTTACGAAAGCAGTAATATTATCGAAATTTTATACCTGCATCGGGCCTGAATTTACGATTTTTGTCGTCTATCTGAAAACTGATAATAATTGATCTAAAACGTGGTCTGAAAAATCAAAAGCCCAAAATTTCGGAAGAGGGTAGTCGGCCATTTTCGAGGAAAGTGACTTTCGATTTTTAATTAGAAGCGGCTTCATGCTTTTGCCAAAAACAGAAGAGGAGTAAAAAATTTTGGAATATACATGTATAGATGAGTCAATGGCCGACCTTGGTTGAGGTTACACATTTAACATATTGCTATTATGTGTCTTTGTATCTTTTCTCTACTCTTACTCGAATTCCTCGTCTTATCCGCATTTTTTGTATTATTATGTTGCTCTTATACTCGACGATTCTCTTTGCATTCCGGAAGTAGGCATACTTCTATCAAGATACTCTGTGTCAGTGCCGTCTTAATATTTCCCAGGACTACATAGATAAATCAATCGCGACGTCAAGAATTCCAAAATATGGAGATTGCCTTGCTGCCAATGTTTGTTATTTTGCTATCAGCAGCGGTACAAGACGTTGGCTGCGTCCACCCCGATATTCCGGTGATCAGTAATTTATTACAAAATTGGACCTGGGGCGGTAACCAAAATCCGTGGGGCTGCTATAAGAAAGGTAATTTGCCCGAGGTTCACCATTATTCGTTTTATTTGGTACAGTGAACAACTAATCGTTTCCAGCTGAATAGATCAGAAAGCAGTCATTGGTTGATAAAAGCGTAAAGAATCTGTTTCAGGAAATACAAATTATATTTCATATTTAACAAATGAATAATTACTTCTTTCTTCCAGGATTCATTTTAAGCTTCTAAATGGGTAGTACGCGTCGATAAAAACTATTTACCGGCGCCTCTTACTAAAATTGATACGGACCATGCATGACAGCATCCAAATTTTGGTTAATATGATGGGATAAAATAGCTCAAAATAGCATTAAAAATTCAATTCTATGGGTTTTATCAATTTTTGAGGGCCTCTCAGGCTTTCGCACACTCATCGAACTACGAGCCTGTAATACCTCTGTTTATTTTGCGCTCAAACCCGCAGATTTAATGCTTCTAGCACAATTTCTCCTTTCGGTTGAGCACTAAGTTGATGCGAGCTCCGACCCCCATTGGCCAGTGTTGTTGTAGTTGTTTCATGTTGTCCAGCAGGACTCTAAGATAACGATGCTCTTCTCTACAACATAACAATACTATGAAAATTTGAACAACTTCAATTAATGGACCAAGTATGGTTATTAATCATATACTAATCTAAACATCACTTAAACGCTTAAAGTGTAAGTAAATTTTTTTGGTAAATTGAAAAATCCAGGAAATGACAATATCCAGCGGTAGGTGAAGTCATTCATCAGGGTCAAAGCCTTCAAGGTCACGTCTACTGTGGGTTGGATTGCTTTCGAAGTAACAAACCTCGGGCGATTGTCCCTGAATGACTGAGAAGTACGGGATGGCTCGCCTTGCAGCGAAGTCTTCCGTGTGACAGTCATACATGGGCAGCAGTCCAATTTTGGGTGTCTGAGTATTGGAAAGCTTACAAATGTTACAAAAGCAGGTTAAGATTTAATTTGGGATCTGCTATATTTTTAGTCTGCTTTAAATCTTCGAAACTCTACGCCCATGTGCTTTGACAGTCAGACACCTTATGGAAAGAGGCCAAAAAAGCTTAATTTTTGACCCCCAGAGACCGGCTGACCCTCTTTCTGACCCTGATCGGACATGTTGTTCATCTACGGCGACGGTGTAACATTTTTTAAGTAAATTTAAAGTTTTTAAAGTTTGTTAAAACTTCAATTTACTTGCTTTTTGTATTGTCCCGCAAAGAGCTGCGGGTTATTACTCTATGCGTTGGAGTAATTCAAAGACGCGTCAGCCATGCTTAAGTTTAAAATTGAGCTACAAAAATTTTTCAAAGATCGAAAAGCGAAAAAGTAATGTCATTATCAGGTCAGATCTTTTCTTGACATGGTTCTTGTATGCAGCGCAAATGAGACATTTCTGACAGCATATTTAAAAGGTTTTTCCGGTCTAAATTTAATGGTTTTGACTAAAGTTTGGGGGGATGATTTGCATGTTTTGGTGTCCATATTTCTTATCACATTTATAGATTAGCAAATGCGAACGATATTCCCATTAACACTTCTTTAACGACGAATTTTCTCAGAAATTCAAAATGACTGTACTTTTATCGTGTGATAGATCTATTTCGATAATAACTTTAAATCAAATGCGGGTCATGTCACAAAAAATCAAATGTAGCAGCCGTACGTGGGCAACAAAAATATTCTGAGGTTTTTTAATTAGATAAAAGTCGAAAAAATCGCAAAACAATGCCAAAATTTAATTCTGAGTGTACCGTATCTACAAAGAAATTTTCGGAAGATTGAATCCTAAACAGAAAAAAATTTCAAAGAATACACCGCACTCATCTGTCTCCCTCATCACGTGACCGTCAGGAGAGCGTTTAGAGTTAGCAATTCTCTATTGAGGAAACACGAGTAACAATACTTTGGGACTGACGGGGAAAAATCTCAAAAGAGCACCATAAAAATTTTTCAGGTGTGTATACATACGTGTATTCTACAGGGTCAAAGCCCCTCCTCATCCTCCTCCTCCACGTCTACGTATGAATATAAACGTAGGTTACTCAGCATTTGTGTCAGCAAGAGGGCTTTCTCCTTGAGCTACAAAAGTAAATCTTCCGCAGTTAATGGTCATTTTCAAACGCTTTTGCCATAAACTTTTTATGTTTATTAATTCTTTGGCTATTATTTTGCTTTGATTTTTCCGAAAAATGTCGCATTTCTCGACCCTTCTCCCGCTTGCACATCTGGATATAAATCTTCTAATTAAACGATTTTGCATTGAGCTGTTTAACATTATTATCTTCATTATAGACATGAAAGCATTCATCGAACATCCAAGGTGCAATCCAAAGGCTCCTTTCAATTTTCAGTTTAGCGGTTGCACCGGACTGTGCTTTTCGAGTTCGGAGACGGGAGATACTTGCTGTAGAGCAAGAGTTCCATACGTAACCAAAATTTTATTTATTTTTAACTAAAAAGCGCGAACTTCATGGAATCGAAGTGGGCTGAAAGTGTTGACCACAAAATATGGCGCAAGATATTTTCATGTAGACGTCCAAGTCTATTATTAAAACTCTTCCTTATTCTTAAAATTCTAAATTTCATTCGTTTCGCTTTTTCAGCTCTTTTATGCTTAATTTTATACATAAAACGTCGTATATCTGTGCCCTATATATGTAGTCATACGTAGTCACGCACGACTATAGATGTGCAGCATAGCTGATCTAGGAAGAAAGTAGCAGCCAGTCTAAGACGGGGGTCAAAATTGAGCTTTTTTGGACTAAAAGACACCAAAAACTGGTATAGGTGCTAAAATAGCAATACACTATGTTATTACACAATTTCTGGTCAATTTGATGCACTTTTGAAGAAAGTTTATAATTTTCATGCGCTTTTAGCCCCCATTTTGCCTCACTTCCCCGACAAAATTTTCCAATTTTATTCTGTGGGTTCTACTAACCCTAAATCTCCATTTTGCCTCAGTTTCCCAACAAAATTTTCCAATTTCTATTCTTGGATTCTAAACCCCAGTAACTTCCCTACCCCACGTGCTTATCTGCTCACGACGCTAACCAGATAACTTAGCTTGTATATACGCGCACTACTTGTCGCATTACGGCCAAACGTGGGCAGCATCAAAATCCTAAGAAGAGGGGCAAGATTTCTCAAAGGTTGAAAGAGGGTCTTAAAAATGGTGGTATGACAAAAAAGTCATTTGTCAACGTTTATCATAATGTACTATTCATTGGCATTAAAACGAGTGCGGAAAAAAATTTAAAAAATTGAATTCTGATGGGGTATTTTAGTTTCTGGGAGCAATTCGAACTTCTAGGGGTTGCATATCCCTGCCCCTACGCCCACGTGTGATAACGGTCATGCAGTGAGATATGAGATTTTAAAACCAATAATATTATCTTGGGGATAAATCCAGAAATGCTTGAAAATTTCAAATGAAATTTAGATGATGTTGCGTGAAAAAAGGCCTGACGGGTGATAAATATCATTGTGACTTGTATTGCGAATCGATGCAAAATCTTAGAAAATCCAACTAAATAATATCCTTTTAGTTCACATTTAGAAGAGGCCTGTGCAAAGAATTTGAATGTTTTCAAGTTAAGAATTTCAACACATTTTCGGCGTCGGTAACATGAATTTAACTTCATTCTAATTAGATCAATAATATGCAATAAACGGAGGATACTGTTAAAACAATTTTTAGAAAAACGTGACCATTAAATGCACTATTTCGAAGAAATTTATGGTTGTGCCTATACCGGACGCAAGCCAAATGACATGCAGATGCGGTGATTGCCGTTATCCTTATTGATTGGGCGAGACTTCGTCTGATCAGAAATTTCAGAAAAATCCTCTTGTCATTTAATGATCTATTTTAATTTATTCCGTATCATTAAATTTCTTCAGGTACTCGGAAATGACATACAAAGAAAAAAAGAATAGTACTATCAAAAAAGCATACACACGTGCAAAATACGATATATAATTTCAAGACGGCAAATTGATAAAAAAGTGAGTGACAGTAATTTTCCTCCATATACCTTATGTAGAATGCCTACAGGTGATTAGTTTCCAAATCAGAAACTTTAACTCCTAAAAAATTACGACGCACTAACTGGCGTAAAAAGGATCAGCGCACCTAAAGCTCTTGACTTTGTCTATCTGAAATACTAGAAAAATACAGCGTAAAAGATTCCGAACTAGTAGAAAAATCGTCTCCATTATTTGTTTTTATAAAAAAATTGATGACGACGATTCTTTTGCTAAGCATTAGCTACTTTCATACTTATTGCTATTCATTACGTGTTCGATACATTGAAAATTGAAAATCAATGTAGATAACACTAACTAGCAAAGAAAAATGCTCCGATGGAACAAAAGAGACATACATACTGGAATTGCGGATTATTAACTGGCAAAGAAAAATGCTCCGATGGAACAAAAAAGACGAATATACATAATACTCTGGCTTATTAAGGATTCAAAAGGAGTGGACTAGGAAGAAGCTACCTTTGTACATATATACCTGAAGTCGCAGAATATGCTAAAAATCAGACTTTCTCTAAGCAACGCAAACAAACGAAAAATATTCTGCGGCCTGCTAATTGAAATAAATGTTGGACCAAAAAACGATTGAAAAAACAGCAACTTAGCTATGCGTTAGCTATCGGAAATTAGATGGAGTAAACTAGAAGTGAACAGTGCAAGTCAATTGAATGAAATGGCGAACATCGATGCATTCAAGACAATCAAAGAAATTGTTCGTTTTAAGCAGCAGGAAACACGTAAGCTTACGTGAAACAGACTACATGTAGGTACATTTGCACGCCCGCAACGGTTGTATGCACTAATCAATTGATGACACGTTTGCTTGTGCAGGCAATTTACAAAAAGTAAACATTTTAGATTATGTTTATACACTCAAATTTAAAGCATTGAAAATTATTTAAAGAATTTACAATTTTTCGCAGGCTGCAGCATATACATACTTCGATTTTTTGCGTTCCTTAGACTGATTTTTAGCAAATTTTGCGACTTGAGGCATATACATAGGTTGTTTTTCCAAGTCCTCTCCTTTAACATACTTAATAATCCACAATGCCAAGTATGTATATACGTCTTTTTCGTTCCATCAGAGCATTAGCCTTTGCTATTACCCTATTTTTAATTAGCATGATTTAAGTGAATCAGTCAGTAAACACATGCGGTATCATCATACAATAATGACAGCAGTCCAAGAACGCGAAAAATTATAGATTTCTGAACATCAGCAGCATTTTTTAAACAAGACAACCAACCTTGTTTAAAAAGATTAGAGACATTCAAGTATAAACTTTACACGAATATTGGGCGTAAAGAACACTATCGCCTAGATTCGTAATCTTGACATTACATGGAACATTCAAAAAAATAAAGCTTCTGTAACGCTCTAAAATCAAATTTAATTTTTAGTTTAAAGTCTACATGAGTACTAACTAGATGTAAAGAGAATATACAATCAATACGTAATCCTGAACTTGGGGAGCATATTTTGAAAAAAATTACGTTTTGCAGCGCTCTGAGGGATAAATAAATTTTTAGTGTAAACTACACATTAACAAAAGACAAATAGTGTAAACTTAAGACTACACGGTGTAAAGAAATCTAAGAGTCAGCTTCGTGATTCTGACATTACATAGAAAATGTTGGCAAAAAATTAAGCTTCCGCAAGGCTCTAGAACTAAAGTCAATTTGCAGTGTAAAGTTCACATTACTACTGGGTGTAAAGAAAGCGGCAGTATAGAGGGGATTGTGAGCGCATTTCGCAGGTACCGTTATGTTATGAAGTGTGAAAAATCCGCCTATCTCTTGAACATGCAGGTACCACTTTTCCGCAGTGTAAGCAAGGGTCAGGAAAGGGCTAAGAAGTCAAACAATAAATTAAGCAACACACACTGGAAAATGTGTTAGATGAAGGACAAGGAAGTCCTATTTATAAGTTTTCTGTAGCAGATAGTAATATGGACATATCTAAGCAAGGGCTAGGAATTCATAGCTAATGGTTGAGCAGTTACGCGTGGTAATCCGGTTTGCGCAGTGCTATAACATAGGCAATGGTTAAAGATAGGCATTTCTTAAGGATAGGCAATACTTGAGGATTGGCTAACTTTATAACATATGCAATGGTTAAGCATAGGCCAGGAGGTGGAGCCTTTCTCTCTGAGGTAGGGGTCAAGGCGCAATGCATAAGGATAGGTAATGGTATAACAAATACAATGATTAAGAATAGGCAACGCTATAACATATCAGGACATAGTTGAGGAGTGGAAGGGGTAAATTAAGCCTAAATTGAACCACGACTAAACCTGTACTAAGTGTAAGCTAAATCTAGCTGATCTAGGGAGTTATCTTGACTGTAAAATAAGGCTAAACGTGAACCAAGTATAAACTGAGCCCAGCTGAGCTAGGCCTAAAGTAAGCGTATGGTGTAAATGACTTCCTGGTCCCTCACAAAGCAGTGGTCCAGTCTTGCTGCCTGTGGGTCCTCGCGTGAGGAGGGGTGAGTTCTACCCATACCTTAGCGTGGAGGCACCTCTAAAAACCAAAATACCCTCCTCAGAAACCGAAATCTCCCTCCCAGAATTCAATTATTTGAAACCCTTTTTGTTTTTTCGTCGCCATGTTTTAATGCCATTAGATAGATGAGAAACCCGGAAAAATGGCGTTTTTGCCATACTAGCATTTTTGAGGTCATTTTTTGACCTTTAAAAAACCTTGCCACCCCCAGAACTTTGGTGCCGCCCACTTATTGTCCCAACCCACAATGTAGCAGGGGTCCGTTCTTGCTTTTTCTACTACTTAAACTTAAATGATGTTGAGCACGCCTGGAATGCAATTTGACGAAAGTTTTTCCAAACTCAAGAGAAAGCGGTACGCCCGGTCAGTTTTAAACGTTAATTGCAGTAGCATTAAATGATTTTTGTGCGCTGGTTGTGGACGAATGGTTTATTATATACATAAAAGTTCCTTCGATATTAACTACCTGCAGAGGTAGGGCAAAAATATTACCAACGATTTGCGGTTCGACGTAAAAATCGTATATATTATGCATTCCACGTAGCATATCGGGAGAATGGTGAGCATCTATAGTCAATTCTTGCGCAACAATATAATTGTGTTGTCTTATGGTATGAAGTACTCTATTACACCTAGGAAGATCGAGTATGGTGATTATCTGCTACCTTTTGAGAAACTGATGGGTTTCCTCAAGAAACAAACTGCCTTTAACTGTGACAAAGTAAAAATGCAAATGATCAAGAATCAATTGCGAGACATTACTCTTAGCTCATATTTCAATTATGATAAGAAGCATTGTGATAATCTATCAAAGCGTGACTATGAAATCCTCAGCAATCTGTCAAAAGACAAGAATATCATTGTTCTAAAGGCAGATAAGGGTAATCAATTAGTAATTTTGAACAAAGATGACTACATTTGGAAGTTGAATGATGTCTTGAATGATATCTCCAAGTTCAAAGTCATTGACTGTAATCCTTGTCAGTTTATACGCTCAGTTGAGAAACGCATATCAGCCCATTTACTGAAGGTTCATAAACAGAATGGACTATCTGCTGATGTCTATAAAAGTATTAATCCTGTAGGATGCAGTTATGGCAGGCTATATGGCTTGCCTAAGACTCATAAAAGAGATGTTCCTTTAAGACCAATCTTGTCAGCCATCAACACTCCAACTTATAAGTTGGCTAAGTATTTTGTGCCGATCCTACAAGACATAAGTACTAATGAATACACTTTATGGGACACTGGTAGTTTCCTGACAAGACTCAAGGCTTTTACATTCAAAAGCCATCATTTTATGGCTAGTCTTGATGTTCAAAGCTTGTTCACTAATATTCCACTCAATGAGACCATTGACATATGTATTAAGAAACTATTTGATGATCAGAATGTCGTGTTAGTAAATAACATGAATTGTCATCAATTCAAACTGCTTCTAGAACTTGCAGTCAAAGAGTGTTACTTTACGTGTAATGGTAAAATCTATCAACAGATAGATGGTGTTGCTATGGGTAATCCGCTTGGCCCAGTTCTTGCCAACATTTTCTTGAGCCATCATGAAACAAAGTGGCTCAGAGACTGTAGTATAAAGATTAGACCCAAGTTTTATGTACGTTATGTTGATGACACATTTGTAGTGTTTTCTGACAGAAATCAGCCTAGAAAGTTCAGTGATTACATGAATCAGCAACATCCTAATATGAATTTCACATTTGAAATTGAATGTGACAAGAAATTAAATTTCCTTGATGTGCTTGTTGAAAGGAATTCCGATGATATTGTCACATCATCATATCAGAAACCCACATTTTCTGGCCTTTATGCCAAATTGTCTAGCTTCATTCCTTTTGCCTATAAAGTTGGTTTAATAAAGACACTTGTGAGTCGTATTCACATGATTTGTAACTCATATCAGACTTTTGTCTCTGATATTGACAAGCTGAAGCAGACTCTACTGCAAAATGAGTAACCGCTTAGCTTGATTGATAAGGTCATATCAGACTTTATGACAAAAGTTTATAGTAAGAGTGATGACATAAAATTCGGGTGTGATAAACTATGCTATTCTCTTGTTTTGCCTTACACTAGTGTGCATGGCTACAATGTACGCAGCAGAATTCTGAAGGTTATATCTGCATTTTACCCTGAGATTAGAGTAAGGTTTGTTTACAAACCTGTCATGTGTATCAGCCGGTTTTTCAAGAACAGGGATGCTGTACCTGCTAAGCTACTCTCAAATTTAGTATATAAGTATACGTGTTCTAGCTGTATGGCTAGTTACATCGGTGAAACTCGCCGACATTTTGGGAGTAGAATGGCAGAGCATACTGGCATCTCATTTGCTACAGGAAAGCCAATTCAGGGTGATAGATTATCTGCTATTCACAAACATATCTCAAATAGCAATCATCCCATTACATCAGATTGCTTCAAGGTTATCAGTCGAGCATCCAACTCTTTTGATCTTTTAATCAAGGAGTCATTATACATAGCACATGATCGTCCTATTCTCAACAAAAATGTTTCATCATATCCATTAAATTTGTCTTAATTTACCACATTTTTCTTTTTCTTAAAGCTTTAAATCTTTTATTATTATCTTTATAATTTAATGGTAGGTTTAAACTTTAAGCTCCTCTTAGTTTACAACTCTCGCTTAGCAAGCTCATTTTTCAAAAATATAATTTATGCTAGAGACTTAGTCTTCTAGAAATCCCAGCATGTACGTTAAATCTTCGATTAATTTTATGTTCTGAATACGTATGTTCAATTTTAAATTCAAGACAACAGCATTTTTTATTATCGTCATATTCTAAGCTTATATGTTGAGTATAGCCAAATTTTTATTCGTACTGATCATTTTTATCCCCTCAGTGATTGTTTCCACAAGATCGTGTATATTCAATTCCCTTTCGCGAATAATTAGCAATTTTATTCGGTTATTATTTTTGAAACCATAATATTGAATCATGATCTGATTTTCGGATATATTATTCCAAGTGTTTGTATAGATTATTTTGGCTAGCCCTACTTCCCAGCTACCATTGAGCATTATGTGTGTAGGCTGCTTTATTAATTAAGGTAGATGCGGTATTTGATTCTTGAGAATCGCTCAGAAGCGTCATGTAAATTTGTTTAGAATCCATGTTGGTTTGTTTTACGCATTTTCTTAAAGTAATTTCAGATTTTGGGTGTGTGCATAGATTTTACAACTCTTTTGAATGAAATGTCTTTTGCTTGAAAATATAGAAGTAGATGCACAAAAGGCTGCATGATGTAGAGAAAAGACCCTGAACCTCAAATTATTGTAGGTGTACGATTTTATATTTTTCTCAATATATTCTTTGAGCTCAACACAGGCTTTTTGACCATAACTATCAGAATAATCACAACTCGATCTACGATTGAAGAACATGGCCACAATACATGCACAGTATGGGAATTCTGGGGACGGGGTGAAAACCTAAAGTACCTTTTTTGGGCCAAAAAATGGCCGGTACGCGTTAAAAAACATCGTTTTTTGGCGTTTCTGACAATACTCTATCCTTCTAGAGCATGAAATCATGAAAAAAATTTCGAAAAAGTCGAATAAATTGACATGAATATATGGCGCGAAGCGCCGAAAATTTGGCGATTTTGAGCAAATAGATAGCCAAAAACCCTCAAAAAGACACTTTTTCTACCAATTTTCAGGTAAATTTAGGAAACTTTTGAAAAATCGCTAATTCTGGGGGGTGAAAAATTTTTTGCGGGGGTGAAAAATGATTCTGCAGGAGGTGAAACCCCCCCGAACATCCCCCCAAGATCATGTATGATGGCCACCCATTGTTACCTTGGTTCATTGCTGAAATCCAAATTTACTATTACAGCAGCAGAGTAGTGGGTTATAGCCGGAAGGCGATCTATAGATAAGACGCCCCGTAAAATTTTGATCACACCAGGATAAGCGCCTAAAATGTGTAGATTTTAAGTTTGTTCATTGCTAAGAGTCAAAATCATGAAATAAAGTTGTAGCTTTTATCAATCATTATTAAACTAGCAAAGAGAAATGCTCCGATGGAACAAAAAAGGGGAATATACTTGGGATTGTGAATTATCGAGGATGTAAAAGGAGGAGACTAGGAAAAATCTCCCTATGTTATATGCCAAAAATCGCATAATATGTTAAAAATCAGACTTTCTCTAAACAATGCAAAAAAATCGAAGTATATTCTGCGGCCTTTTAAAAATGAAAAAGTTTAGTAAACAATTGTTGTACACATGTGTAAAAGAGTATCTACATAAGGTCTGTTGCACGTCAGCTTCCGTGTTTCCTACTGCTTTGAACCAACAGTATCATCGATTGTCTTGAATGCATCAATATGTACTATTTCATTCAATTCGCTTAGCTACTGCATTGCTGATTCGCTGCTTTTTTCAATCAATTTTTTGGTAATTTGAATATTGCTTGCACTTTGACACTTAAAATGGCTGTATCTGCTAAGTGACATGCTTAGTAATAATGAAATACGAACAACTTAATTTTGATTTGTTGACAGCATTTCACTTTCAGTCACATTATTAAGCAACTCAAAGTTGAATGAAGTCGGCAAAAAGTTGCATTACGTAATATGCTTTTAAGATATTATGTCAATCAGAGAAAATTATTTTAGAATAATACGTTTTTTCAGAAACCGCAGGATATACTTCGATTTTTTGCATTGTTTAGAGAAAGTATGATTTTTAACATATTTTGCGATTTTTGGCATATAACATAGGGAGATTTTTCCAAGTCCCCTCCATTTACATCCTCGATAATTCACAATCCCAAGTATATTCCCCTTTTTTGTTCCATCGGAGCATTTTTCTTTGCTAGTACCCTACTTTTAATTTGCAAGATTTGGAAATACAATACTAGATTTCATTCACTGTGCGGTTCTTCTAATAATTGAATGGTTTAAACTTTACAAAGCTGCTAGTTGTAGAAGAAACAAACATTCTGATTAGTAATTCTTATGTTACGTAGAACATCCTGTAAAGAAATATGCTTCCAAAACTTTCTAGAGCTAAACTTAATTTACATTTTAAACTTTACACAAGAGTGTAAAGAATTTTAGTGGGATTAATAATTTCGATATTGCGCTGATATAACGATCAGCATTTATTAAGAAATGAAACCTTTATAATGTTCTAAGAACAAATTATCATTAGGTGTTAATCACTTTACACTACTCTTCATGCGCCCCTAGCAGACGTATCACATCTGTTTCCATATATATTTTACGACTTTAGAGAAAAAATAAGTTACCGTGAGGCTCTAGAATGAAGCTTATTATATAGTGTAAACTTTACAATAGCAACGAGTGTAAAAAGGTTTTAGTCGGATTTGTAAATTCGATATTACTCGGATATTACGATCAACATTCATGAAAAATTACGTCTCCATAACGGTTTAATGACAAATAGACACAGAAGTAAACCACTTTACATCACTGTTGAGTGTAAACATGCGCGCCCAGCTGACGTCCCTTATTTATTTCCATGTAAATTTTCAGATTTCGGCAAAAAATTTAGGTTTTTGCAAAGCTCTAGCACGAGGATAATCCACTTTACATCACTGTTGAGTGTAAACAAACAGCAAAAAATACAGGTTTTCGCAAAGCTCTAGAACGAAGATTAATTAGCAGTGTAGACTTAACACAACCGCCTGGTGTAAAGAGGATTTTATTCCGATTTGTAAATCTGATATTACTCGGATATATTATCAACATTTATGAAAAATTGCATGTCTACAATGGTCTGAGGACAAATAAACGATGGGTGTAAACTACTTTACATCACTGTTGGATGTAAACAAACGCGCCTACGTGACGTCTCACATTTGATTCTTTCAAAATTTCTAGACTCCAGGAAAAAATTAGGTTTCTGCAATGCTCAAAAACGAAGATAAATACATATGTAGTGTAAACTTCATGTAAACACCTAGTGTAAAGAAGATTTCGTTCAGATTCGTAATTTTGATATTGTTCCGTTATTACGATTAATATTAATGAAAAAAATTAAGTCTCCATAATGTTCTTTGAGCAAACTTACAATAGGTGTAAACCACTTCACAACACTGTAGAGTGTAAACATGTGCGCCGGACTGGCATATCAAATTTGGTTCCTGGTCCATTTCTAGACTTGTTAATCGTGTCCCTGACTCATAACCGGAGAAGCAGGCAGAAAAAACAAGACAGAAACGCATTTTAAACACCAAATTTTTGACTTTACACTCGCTGAATATTAATGTATAGACAATTTGCTTTGACATGCACCCGATATAAAGCACTTTATTTTTATTCTATTGGACTCATCCCGACTTCTGGACGGAGAAAGTGGCGAACAAAAAACGCAACAAAAACGTATTGTCCATCATTTAGAACACTGTAAACTTTAAAATTCCGTACCGAACTCCCCATTGAGTTTAGAGAAATTCGGTTTGGTACAATTTATAGCTTTTAAATGTGTGCCAAAATTCTCTTGCAAAAATTATTTGGTATGATTTATTAATCAAAATTCAGAAAAAACGTGTTTTTTTCGCCCATTTTTTTCCTCTGATTTCGAACTTTACACCCCCATAAATAACTCAATATTTCGTTTTTTTAAATGCAGTTTGCTGCGATATGTAGCCCCTAGAAGGCACTTTATTACTGCTGTATTCAATGTACCCTGACTCAGAAGCGGAAAAATTTAGCAGAGAAATCTTAGTTAAAATCTGTTTTTTACACCATCAGCTAGAGTGTAAACTTTAAAACCCAGGATCTAACTCACCATAGAGCGTAAAAGACTTTGCTTATGTGCAGAATGTAGCCCTTGATCCGCTCTACATTTTAAAAAACTCATAATTGGAGTTAGTATCAGACATAAGCAGGTTGAAAACTCGACCAAAATGTGCTTTTTCACCCCCAGATTTTCGCACTCTTTACACTCCCATTCGAGAACTAATGCGAATTTCAACAAACAAAAAAAAGACAATTTGGAGCATCCCTTCCTCTACAAATCTGTGCCATTAATTTATTTGAGGAGTCAATACTGAGTTGTCCGCATGCCGTCTAAAAAACCTCCCAAAATATTATCCTATGTTATAACGTTACACAAAAGCTTCACACCTTCTTTACACAGCCAGTTTTGAGTTTAAAGAAAAACAAAAAAACACGGACAGCGAATTTTTTTATTATCTATCTTTTAAAAAAACCGCACCTTCCAGAAGTGTCTCGTTATAGTTGTAGGGGGTGCACAGGTGTTAGGGGTACCCAAGTATATTATAGGTACGCGCTAACGCGCTACCTATGATTATCAAATTCGGCATTTATAATAATTTCTAATCCGGAATCGGGAAAATCATCTGCAAACTTGACATTTATACTCGTTGTTCCTTCGCGCTCAAGATCCCAATGCCTTGTTTTGAACTCATATCTGCTGATAAAATTAACTCTGTCATCATGCCCAATTTCAAACGCATCATTCATCAGATTAAATGCCTGTATAAATTTATTATGCTTGAACGACACATTCAGTGAATGAGTTTGTCTTTCACTTATCACTTATCGTTATTTTCTCATTGAGGGTTTGAAAAACAGGCTGAGAGTTTGATAAAAGTATGGCTAATTGTTTTTGTTGAATTTTTTACAAGATGAGTTAGTAGTTGTATGACAAGCTGATCAGGATTGTTATTTACAAAACATTGGGGGTCAAAACTATGGACATTCGTGTGTATCGCACCAGAGATGGGCTGGTGTTGGACAACTAAATAAATTTGTGTAAGCTTTCTACCCGCTCTTTAATCGAAAGAGCTTTAAAGTCGTAAACTGCAGAGAAAGGACAGAATCGTTGATCTATGGTATCATAAGTAGCGCGTTAGCGCGTACCTATAATATACTTGGCCATCCTTTTTCTTATATGTTTATCACAGCGAGTGCAATATTTGTGTCCCCCTCCTCACAGCAGCAACGGCACACACCTGGGAGGTGCGCTTTTTTTAATCGATGGATCATTAAAAAATTAGATGCCCGTCTTTTTTGTTTACACTCAATACTGAGTTAGCAATGAGCGTGTAAAGTGTAAACCTAAAAATCAAATAATTTGCGGAGGGCCAATTCTTTTTAAAAATGTTGTCCCTGAGCTGCAGATTACGAATCTGACCTAAAAATTTCTTTACACTCAATGTTTGTTGCACAGAGTTGTTTATGGGGTGTAGAGTTCGAAATCTGAGGTGTAAACTGGGCGAAAAAAACAGTTTTTTTTCGTATTCTGATTGGTAAATCATATCGAATATTTAGCAGAACATAAGTTTGACCCATACAAACGTACTGCAATCAACGGGCAACAAACTGGCCCGATCCGAATTGATTTACATTAAATGGAGCGTAAGGTTCAGATTTTTAAAGTTTACAACGTGGTGGACAGTGGAAAATACGTGCTTGTACATTTTTTGTTCGCCACTTTCTCTGTTCAGAAGTCGGGCGAATTCTAAAGAGATAGAAATAAAGTACTTTCTAAGGGGTACGGGTCACAGCGAATAGCGTTTGTTTACATCAGTAATTAGCTTTTTCGGGAGGTGTAAAGTCAAAAAAATGAGGGAGTTGAACGTGTTTCTGTCTTGTTTTTTCTGTCAAGTTCTGGGTTATGAGTCTGGACACAATCTCAAGTATAAAAATGAACCAGAAATCAAATGTGATAAGCCAGTTTTTTTGCACTCAATAGTGGTGTAAAGTAGTTTACATCTGATATTTATTTGTCCCTGGTTAATTGTGGAGAATTGATCCTTCCATACATGTTGATCGTAATATCACAGTAATATCAGAATTACGAATTCAACTGAAATTTTCTTCGCACTCTGTGCTTGTGTAAAGTTTACACTGCATCTTAACTTTTGGCCTAAAGCCTTGCGGTAGCTTAATTTTTTCAAAATGTTTTTTTTCAAATCAGAATTGATAATCTGACTGTTAGTTTTCTATACACCTAGTAGTGTAAAGTTTGCACTATTCATTTGTTGGTAATATGTAGTTTAAAGTACAAATTTATTTTACTTCCAAATCTGAGCGTTATTGTTCCTACACCTGATATTTGCGTAAACTTGATGCTGAAAAACTTTGATCTGTTTGAAAAATGTAAGGTTGTCCTATTTAGAAAGGATAATGCTGATGTTAAGAACAATATTGTTTTCAGCGTTCTTGGACTGCTGTCATTATTGTGGAATGTTACTGTATGTGCTAACTGACTGATGTACTGAAATCATGCTAATTAAAAGTAAGGTATTAGCAAAGAAAAATACTCCGATGGCACAAAAAAGATGAATATACTTGGAATTGTGGATTATTAAGGATGTAAAAGGAGGGGACTAGGAAAAATCTACCTAAAGTCGAAAAATCTGCTAAAAATCTCACTTTCTCTAAGCAACGCAAAAACTCGAAGTATATTCTTCGGCCAACAGATTAAAATGAATCTTTAACCATAAAAATGAATGAAAATGCAGCACGTTAGCTATGCAGTAGCTATGGGAAATGATATTGAGTACACTAACAGTCTTTCTAAGCCAATTGAATGAAATAGCAAACATCGATACATCCAAGACAACTGAAGAAATTATTGGTTTAAAACAGTAGGGAACACGTAAGTTGACTTTAAACAGATTAAATGTAAGTACAGTAGCGTTCCCGAAAGGATTGTGTGCACTAATTAATCGGCCCCTGCTTTGCTTGCTATAATGTTCATAACACAATAAAACAACTTTAAATACAATACACTTAGTTTTCTATCAATCAAGATACGGAGCTAGTCAGCGTTGCTACTTGCTAGCATTTTAAAAAAGTAAACATTATAGATTTCGTTTATACACCCTTATCTGAATCTTTGAACATTATTTAAAAAAGGCACTTTGTCCGAAGCCGCAGAATATACTTAGATTTTTTGCGTTGCTTAGAGAAATTGTGACTTTTAGCAGATTTTGCGACTTTAGGTAGATTTTTCCTAGTCCCCTCCTTTTACATCTTTAATAATCCACAATTCCAAGTATATTCATCTTTTTTTGTTCCATCGGAGCATTTTTCTCTGCTAGTGTATTTCATATTTGAGAAGCTTTTCAAAAACCGTTCCCTTTAGCTGAAATATTCCACCAAGGAATTTTTGTTTGGTTTCGCCATGTCTGGTTATTAGCATGGTCGTTTAATTTTTCAGCTTTATGAAATAGACGACTGCATGCGAGAAATACATAGCGTTTGCATACTGATCGAGATTTATAATGTAAGTATAGTCAGCTCGTCTAGAATTGGTGTAAGAAATGTCAAGATTTAAAAACTTTTCATACTTTTTAACTCAATACTTCCAACAGACAGCTGACTGCTTGTCTGCATCTATTTGAAAACACTGAATGGCTATTTGAAATAAGTTTTCAAGCATCTTCAAGTCTGTGTCAACCCAGTAAAATTCGCAACACGTGATTGATCATTTCCTTTCTACAATATTGAACGAAAACTTAATAAACATAATCTGGCTAAAAATTTCCGAAGACACATTGTGCCAAACAGCGGGAGAAGCAGAGATTGTCATCAAAACTATGCCTCTTATGATTTTGAATCATGTGTAGAGTATGTCGCTTGCAGGATATATCTACTGGTAGTTCTACATCTGTACACCACTCACAAAATTTGCTCGAGGCGTTACAAAAACTTTAACATTAGTTACAGCCTGTAGTCTCCATTTTGTATCTGGATCTGGGCGACTGAATTTCTCCCCAACATCTATAAGCTCCAGCTCTTCACCTTAGCCTTTTGTATCATTACCATTTGTTATTAAAACAAGGGTTCCTAGAAAAGCGAAGTTGTTTTGACATGTGTACTAATAATTGCTAGCTCTAGTATCACGATTATTAAGCATGTCTTAAGATGCGTGTGAGAGAACAAATCCTCATTTGATTCGGATGTTTGGTCACAATACATACATTCACGTGTAATGTGTTTCATCTCAAAATGATTGACTAAATTTTTCCTAAATTTGAAGAGACCTAAATCCTTAATGGGCAGAAATCATGCTCTGCTAGCCTGCTTTGACGCATAAACAATCTATTATACACAGTACAAAGGTGCAGCTTGCGCTTTGGAAGCCGCGATCGGTTTGAGTCAGATTCAAAAAGATCACTAGCGTCTCTCGGTGAAAGCCTGTAATCAGCCCCTCAAAGAATCCCAATAATCTAATTGCAGCAGTGGATAAATCGTAGTCAAAAATATTATAAGCTTTAAAGCCTGAAGCTATGTTTCCATTCAAACCTTTATCAACGCAATTAAAGTTTGCAAAGATTCTATAGTCTATTTCACACAACTTCAGTCATAAATTTGAAATCTATCTACGGCAAGCTGGCAGATTGCGAATATAGCATTGATATCATATATAAATATCGTAACCCTCGTCCTACTGTCGACGAAAATTCTTGGAATTAATGCACGAAGTTACGTGAAACAGACTATAGCTCTGAATTATGCCTTAGCGCAGTCCTGCCATATATAAGCAGTACCACACCTGGGCGTAGGGGAAATTGTTTGGGAAATATGCACCCCCAGAAACCAAAATATTACCCCTCAAATTAAATTTTGAAAAATTTTTTTGGTTCTTCTCAATTTTCGGATGCCAATGGATAGTGCTCGATGAGAAACGTTGAAAAATGTTTGCCTTAGTTCTTCGAAGACTATTTGTAATTTCAGGATAAAAATTTACATTAATAGACTTTGTATTAAAAAATTATAAGCTTTCTAAGAAAAAGTTCACATTTATAAAGTTTGCAAGAAAAATTCATATTTATAGACTTTATAGGCACAATGAAACACGTCAACACGTCTGAGCATTTCAAGCGTGTTTAGCATAATTTAAGACTGAGTAGCAGGGTAGCAAGAGCTGACCCTAGAGTGGACCACTGCTTTGTGAAGGACCAAGAAGTCATATACACCACATAGTTAGTTTACACCTAGCTCAGCTACGCTTAGTTTACACTCATTTCAGGTATAGTCTTAGTTTAACACTCATGTTAACTCCCTAGCTCAGCTGGGTTTACTTTACACTTAATTCAGGTTTAGTCGTAGTTCAACTCAGGCTTAAATAACCCCTTCCACCCCTCAACTATGTTCTCAAATTTTATAACGATGCCTATTCTTCTTAAAATTGCCTATTCTTAATTATTGTATATATTATATTATTGCCTGTCCATAAGCAATGCACCCTGCCTGACCCCTACCCCAGGGCACAAGGCTCCACCCTTCGCCTATGCTTAATCACTGCATATATTATAATGTTAGATTATCCATAACCATTATCTATCTTGCCTATCCGTGGGTACCACGCATAACTATGTCTTTCTGGCTCTTGCTTAGACACGTCCATATTGCTAACTGCTGCAGAAAACTTATAAATATGACTTCCTGGCCCTTTATCTAACACATTGTTTAATGTGCGTTGCTTTATATATTGTTTGACTTTTTGGCCCTTCATCACTTTCTGGCCCTCCGTCACTTCCTGGCCCTTTTGACTTTCTGGCCCTTGCTTAGGCTGCAGAAAAGCGGTACCTGCGTGTACAAAAGATAAGCCGACTTTTTCACACGTCATATCATAACAGTACCTGCGAAATGTGCTCGCTAACCCCTCTCTATACTTCTTAAACATACAGTCAGATTCGTAATCCTGACCATACGGAACATATTTTGAAAAAATTCCCGTTATGCAACGCTCTTGCAGTAAAATAAATTTGTTGTGTAAACTACACATCAACAATAAACAAGTAGTGTAACATTTGCAAAACTACTGGGTTTAGTGAAAACTAATACTAGATTTATTTTTTTCACTTTACATAGAACGTTTTTGGAAAAATTAAACTTTTGCAACGCTCTAGAAGTAAAGTTGATTTTAAGTGTAAACTTCACGCAGCCACAGAGTGTAAAGAAGATTTTAATCGAATTCGTAAATCTCGTATTAATGTAATATTACGATTAAAAGTTATAAAAGAATAACTCTTCACAATGGTCTTAAGACGAATAAATATTAGATGTAAACCATTTTGCACTACTGTATAGTGTAAAGAAATGCGTACTGACGTATAATATTCGAACCCTGGCACATTTTTGGACTTAAAATCATGTTGAGTGTAAGAGCCGGAGGACTTTATCAGAAAAAAACAAGACAGAAAAAGGTATAAAAACCCCAATTTTTGACTTTACACCTCCCGAAAAAGAATCTCTTTCACATAACTTTCGTGCTTAAATTCTAAGAATTTTCATCGACAGTAGGCCGAAGGTTACGATAAATATAAATCATATCAATGCTATAATCTCTACAATTATTCCTATTCAAGCGGGAGAAAGCTATAAATAGCTTATCTTGATAGTGCCGAAGATTATTTCTCTATATAATGTCTTGCAGATCTTTTTAAACATTAATACTTTCACATCGGGTTTGATGCATGGTTTGCTTTTGTGCTTCAGCTTATTTTGACCACTTGATTTGACGCGGAAGCTGAGCAAGAGATTTTGATATATCTCTGTCAAACTAATGCTAAAAGTCGATATGTAAGCACCTCTCATTTACTTGACCGGATAGAAAAGCAACACGAACGACAAACAAATACAGTAATATATTTTAGACCTAAAAAGCTATAGTCAAATACTTTGCATGGCGAATCACATGAATAATCCGAAAACTAATAAGAATAATCGCCGCATTTTTAAAAAAATTAGGCAACTGTACTTGAGAGTGCGACAAAGTGGAGGAACGCTTTCGCGTGCTAATGGGAAGTCAATTCTTCTGTAAATAATTATTTCCGCTGTAGAGGTACACAAATACTTTTTTACCTGTGAATGTTTTCGGACCTCAAAATTTCAAAGTGCTTATGAGCGTAGAAAAATTGAAAATTCTATTCAAACGCTACAGTTTTATATCACTGATTGCGAGTGATAAATTCCTCGAAATAAGTAATGCCATTCGGTCTGAAAATTGGTGGGAAGTAGAGTATATGCTCATTGAGAGATAAGCATGAGTGATACTGGGAATCAAACGGGCTGGGAGGGTTGACTAAATTGCCTTTTCGAGCCTAATAACCTAAAAAACGTAATAAATGCTAAAATAGCGTTAAAACTAACTTAATTCGTAATTTCTCGTCAATTTCAAGCTTTTTTCTGAAAGAAATTGACTTTTCCATTTTCGGCCATCATTTTGTCCCGAAAGTTATCTTCTATTCTCTAGGTCCAGACCTCCATTCTCTCCATTTACGTGCGCACTCGGTAAGGCATAACAAATGGAAGATTTAAAAATATTAGGCATCAGAAAAACAGAAGAATCGGCTATTAGTTTTCTCGAATGCTCCCGATTAACCAGAGCCCAATGAAGAAAATTTGCAGACTGAACTTTTTTACAGTAAGGTGATTCGAAAGCATTGAAAATTCAGCCAATCAGCGTAAGGCTTTACATCCGGTTGGCTATCGTCTATTGCCCATCAAAAGGTCTTTAACTTTGTGCATTGGCACTCTGGGTCAGTTTGGCTCTTAGGAAGTGTGAGCGCGTAACCGGGTGCCGGGCACCATAGATGCAGAGCATAGCCAATCTAGAGGAGGGGGTCAGCCGGTCTTAGGGGTCCAAAAATGAGATTTTCGGGCGTAAATGACCTCAAAAACTGGCATAAGGGCTAAAATCATGTTAAAACTACATCATTACACAGTTTCTGGTCAATTTGAAGCACTTTTGAAGAAAATTTTCAATTTTAATCCGTTTTTGGCCTTTATTTCGGCTCATTTTCCCGCAAAATTTTCCATCTTTCTATTCTGGGGGAGGGGCATGGGTGGGCGGCATCAAAATTCTGGAGGGAGGGCGCAATATTTTTCAAAGGTCAGAAAATAGCCTCAAAAATGATGGTATGGCGAAAAAACACCATTTTTCAACGTTGTCTCATCGAGGACTATCTATTGGCATCGAAAAATTGCAGAAAAAAACCAAAAAAATCTCAAAAATTGAATTCTGGGGTGGGGGTATTTTGGTTTCTGAGGGGATATTTTATATTCTCGGGGGATGACTGCATATCCCCCAAACCACTCCCCCCTCTTGCGCAGGTGTGGATGGTGGTCAGGACTATAGGTGCCACAGCATGGCTGAGCTGGGGTAAGGGTTCAAAAATTGAGCTTTTTTGGACCAAAATGACCTCGAAAACTGGTATAAGCGCTAAAATAGCGCTAAAACTACGTTATTACACAGTTTTTGGTCAATTTGAAGCACTTTTGAAGGAAATTTTCTAATTTTTATCCGGTTTAAGCCTTCATTTTGCCTCATTATTTCCGAAAAAATTTGCATTTTTCTATTCTATTTGTTTTTGTCTTGGAAAGCTATAAATTAAAAGTTAAACTTTGCTGAAATTTTTTTCAAATGGTACATGGTATCTAAATTTAGTTTGTTCGGGGTAAAAAATAAACTTACCTTATTTAAACATTAACAATATGAACGATATTCTTATGATCATTCCTTTGCCGATGAATTTTCTCATAAATTTTAAATGACTGTAGTAATTTTACAGGTTCCATAGCTCTGATTTGATCATCACATTTTATCCAAACGCGCGCCATCTTTTAAATAAAAAGAATGAGCAGCCAGGCAGGGGCAGCGACCATATTCTGGTGGTGGATTTTGGATTGGGCAAAAGTCCAAAAAATCGCAAGAAAACTGTGCAAAATTTTCAATTTTGAGAGTGTACCGTATCTCAGGGGCTCCAAACTAAGAATAATTTCAGAAAAACTAAAGCGCAGTACCCTACGTGTGGTAGCAGATCGTTTTGGCTAGTGAGTTCTAATGGAGGGAACACGGGTAGCAATATTCGAAGACTAATGGGGCAAAATCGCGAAGAGCAAAAGAAAATTTTGCAGCGGGTCTACGTACAATAAATATAATCAAGGGCAATTTCACGAGCGATAGGGGCCGCCTTCCCCACTCGGCGAGATAAAGAAGGGATATGTACTGCAAAAGTTTTCGAAACATGATCGAAACAAGAGCAGAAACAGCTATTTCAGCATAGATTTCTTCTAGTCCAGAGTATAATTTCTGAAAAAATTTTCGACTTCGGCAAAAAATGCTACAAATACAGAAAACCGAGCAGTAATTCAAGCTACTAAATGTCTTTCAGTCTAAATTTCGTAAATTTTGCGGCGCTTCGCGCCGGACTACTGCTTAAGTCAAAAAACGTATGATTTTTGACACAGAATTGCCAAAAATTTCAGAATTTTTCGAAAAAATGACGAGTCAGAAGTGAATTTAAATAGAAGTAGACAGTGTGAAACGCCGAAAAAACGCTACTTCGCACGTGAAGGGCAAATTTGTTAACCTATTTTGACTGTTTCTTGAAATGTTGGGTTATTGTTTCCCTCAGGAAAATCCTAGATCCGCCACTGAATATAACCGTAGATGCAAACCATTTTTTTGTAGAAAAAAAGGCTTACTTGAGCCGGAAAAAGTAAATTCTCTGCTTTTTATAGTTATTTTTGAGGACTTTTGCGATCACTTTTTATTTTCAATAATTTTCCGATTATCATTTTGCTTTAATTTTACAAAACATTTTGCTTTTTTCCACTGTAAAGTTTAAATTTCAAATCTCTTCCTCACCGCATGCACGCACGTCTGGATATAAGTATTCCAACAAATAAGTGGCATTTATCAAATTTTAGTTATTAAAAGTCACACCTTGATTATTGCTGTCTCCGCGCACATCGAACATCCAGGATGTAATCCAAAGGCACCGTTCCACGTGCGATTTGACACTTGCTAAGGATTGTGCTTTTCCACTTGCGAAGAGGTAGCAACATGTTGTAGATCAAAAGCACCATACATAATCAAACTTTTGTTTATTCTTTATTGGAAAACCGCGCAGGTTCGTGAAATCGTGCAGTGCTGAGAGTGTTCGACCACAAAATCGTTCGCAAGATATGTTCACTGGAGTCTAAATCTATTCTTGAAACTTCTTTTTATCCTTAAAATTCTAAATTTGATTCGTTTCGATTTTTTGAAACTATTTTTATATTAAATTTCTAAATCTAAATGCCGTCTCACTTCACATTATTTAATCGACAAACAATTTCTTAATCTGCGCCGAAAATATTTGACATGTTTTTACATATATATGCCACACATTTGAGCGATTTTGAGCGGTTTAGAAAGACAAAGGTATACATAGACGATAAATCCGGCGCAAAGCACTGGAAAGTTTTGCGTTTCCTTGGCTCAAAAGTACTACCTTAAAACCTGGTTTTGCCGGTGTTTGAAATCTTTTTCCGTTTGGATCTCTTGTGAGAATCAAAACTTATTTTCAATTTCCGAGCTGGAAGTCGCCCTACTAAATACAAGTCGGGATATATGCATAAAAGTTCCAAGAATTAACGTAATCGTGTTAAGAATTTTAAGGTATATTTTCGAAGAGGCATAAATTCTTAATTCATTTTAATTTAATTAATCATTTTGAATAATATGGAAATACTACGAAGATATTTTCCAGTGAACGTGTCCATTAAATGTGGTTTGAGGTATCCAATTGTTGTGCCATGTACCAAACGCAACCCGAATATTATGCCAGTGCACGCATTGCTCGATCAATTGCTGCTGATTGGGCAACTTTGTTTAAAGAGTAAATATCTAAAAAAATTTTGTTACTTAATGAAGTAGTTATATTAATGTATTAGATAAATTATTCATGAAATTTCTTCAGGTTTGCGAAAAAGTGAAAAAACGCAAATGAAAAGTATCATTATGAATAATACAAATGTATACAAGTAATTAAGCGGGTCTCTCTGGACCGTGTACAAATTATAGCCCGTGCTTGAGCATAGGCAATGCTTTAGCATAGTCCTGTGTCGAAGCATAGGCTATATGTTTTGTGTACGGTTTAGGTAAGTGACGTCAGTTAGTAACGTCACGCAACAGTTGCCCTCAATTATAGGGTACTTACGAATCACAAGCAAAATTCTTACTGTAAAATTGATCAGAGTTATCCTCAGCTATGGTCCAACATAACACACCATACTATGGATCATTATAAACTATGAAAAGCAGTATACTGTTCATTAGTTTAAATTTGCAGATCAAGCTGGTGAGGTATACTGTAGGTACCTCAATCCACTTCACACTACAGAACATAAGTTACATCAGGAGTACCAAAGGCAGAGGATGTAAAATGGGAGAATACCATTTCTTGCAGTTTCTAGATTACTTTACACTGCATACTGGGAGCGTATAGGTCATTACTGTAGGCGTACTGTAATTCTGAGAGATAGCTATAACTTACAAAGCAGTTGACAAATCCACACTCGTGTCAAAAACACTGTTCGTACAATATTATGCACCGGCTTTGTGTAGGTCAATGCTGTAACACGTACATCTTGATCCCTTAGATGAATTATGATAAAATTTGGAAAACAGAATGCAGATATATCATAAATAAAATGAGAGAACACTCGGCTCACTGCAGCCATATTATATCACACAAAACTGAGTATCGCAAATAAGTGGTCAAACTATGTATGCTGAAATTGAAGAAAGTACGTATAAGAAAATTCCTACAATAAGCGGGTGCATAATATTGTGCGCACAGTATTTTTAGCATGGGTGTGTTGTGTTCTCTAAATTTAAGCTTGATCCGTCCATTGATTCGTAAGTTATAGATATCCTCTTAATTACAGTACGCCTACAGTAATCACTTACGCTCCCAATGTTTAGTGTAGAGTAATCTTAAAACTCCAAGAAATGGCATTACCGCATTTTATATCCTCTGCATTACTAACTCCAGCTGTATGTATAATAATAAGTTGTGTTCTGTAATGTAAAGTGAATTGGCGTACCTAGAGTAAACCTTGCTTACTTGTTCTGCAAGTTTCAACTGATCTACAGTATACTGCATTTCATAGCTTATAATGATCTATAGTATGATGTGTAAAGTTGGACCATAGCTGAGGACAACTCTGATCACTTACAATAAGAATTTTGCTTGTGATTCGTAAGTTTGAAGAAGTCTACAGTATACACTCTAATTTAGGATAAGTGTCGCTTGATGTCACTAACTGACGTCATTCATCCTAGACTGTACACAGAACATATAGCCTATGCTTCGTCGCCGGACTATGCTAAAGCATTGCCTGCACAGACTATACGTTATACTGCTCCAGGTAGACCCGCTTAACGACTCACACACGTGCGAAATAAATTATGAATAATCTCCTGATGACAAAATGGTTAAAAAATAAATGAACTGGTTTTCCTTAATGATTACTTTATATTCAAAAACTTGTGAAACCGTATAAAAATTATAACACACGGACTGGCTAAAATGAGATCAGCCGTAGACAGGAAGCCAGAGCTTCTGGCTCTGTCGAGCTTAAAGAGTAAATAAAAGTAAATGTAAAAATTTAGAGCCAACAGGAAAGTCGTCTTCCATACGTCTTCTTTCAGGTTTATTTGTTTCGACCTTTACAAGGCATCACTGATTATTAGTCATACTTTTGATCATTTATCATTCAGATTTCATTATTTCTACATAAAATTACTATTTCTATATACACAAAACAAACAAAAGCATTGACAGAATTCAAAAGATGGTGTCACCGATGTGATAGTTAAGTCCTTTAGATCTTAGCTATAGTAAAGCATTGTAAAACAAATCCGTGCAGCTGATTCTTCAAAATTACCATAATGGAAATCTATGGATATCGACGAATTTTCTTGTCGAAACATAAAAACTAATATATAATATGACAACAACTCAATAAAAATTTTAGGAAAAAGAAAAACATGACAAGAATATCAATACAAAAAACTGATGAGATATTATTAGGGTTTTAGATAAGAAATAAAGAATGGTATGCAAAACAATGTCTAAACCACAGCCGAATACATACGTCATCTATCGTTTTTATGTTATTTGGTCCAAGCATCATTTTTTTGAAAATCCTGGATGACAGGGAAACACGCCCAAGTCTGTAGTGTAACCCTAGAATAGTACTTCAGTTTTAGAGAAGTCCGCATGTCATGGTTCCTAACCGAAAAAGTTGTGGTAGACAGAAAAGACAGAAACGTGTTTTCTAATCCTGCAACAGTATAAGCTTTGAACCCCAATAACTAGCTCAATAATGAATGTGAAAAAACGCGGTGAATGTCAATTGACCGTTAGAGCCTAAAAATTTTATAGAGACATTTTGCCCGGACTTGTTCTTGAAATAGTTGGACGACAAAAAAATGAAAAACGCACCAAAACTCGTTTTTTTACTTTCACATCTTTACGCTCATTGCACTGCCGCTTGAAACATAAGGCGCATTACCAAAAACTAAGAATGCTCTTTTTTAGATGCACTCATGGTCAACAAATTAGTACTAATCAATCTCAAGCCCTCATTCTGAGCTGCCTATGTAGGTACGTGAAATCCAATAGAAGCGTAAGAAATCGTTCCATGTTACAGCATTGCGCAAAAACTTTATACGTTCATTATTAAGTTAGTATCGTGTATAAACTAAACAGGATCCATCGAGTTTTTGTATTACCTTTCTTAAAAAAACAGCGCCTCTCAGATGTGTCTTTATATCCTAGGGGTGCACACCAGATTTGGGCAGCACTAAAATTCTGCGAGGTACAATTCAAAGATCTAAAAATGGTCTTTAAAATGGTGGTATGGCAAAAAGACCATTTTTCGACGTTTATCATCGAGCGCTTGGCATCAAAATATTGCAAAACAACAAAAAAAATTTCAAAAATTAAATTCTGATGGGGTGTTGTTTACTTTGGTTTCTGGTGGAGAAGTATTAGACCTTCTGGGAGTGCGTACATCCATCACGTCTACGTGTTGTGCGTGACATATATGATAATAATGCCATGATTAGAGCGATCAAAATTTGGTGCTGCACCAAATTTATAAAAGAAACATATATATCTGTGACGGCTTCATTGGAAAGATTGTACACAAGTCTTCATGAGTGCCTCATACAATTTAAAGATATAGAATTGTAGAAGATGAAATTCTGTAGATAATAAAGTTTTTGTTTTTTCGAATTTCGCATTAGTTCACCAGAGGTGTGTAAAGAGTGCAAAACAAAAAAATGCGGGTGTAAAGACAGATTTTGTTCGCGTTTTTTACTTTTTTTAGGTCTGCCAATAACTCCGATTATGAGTTTTGAAATAGTTTTACTGATAGAAATGTACTAGGACACAAGGGCTTCTTTCCACTAACCTACAAATTTTTTACACACAGTGCGGAGCTAGATTTAGGGGTTTAAAGTTTATAGTCTAGTAGATGGTGTAAAAAATGGGTTTGTCTGTAATATCTCCGCCAACATCTCCGCTTGTATGTCAGGACAAATTGAATGGCATATAAATAAAGTAGGTCCACAATCGAAGGTGGAACAGAAATTTATCGCACATAATCGTACTACGATTTGTGAACTGCAAACTAGATTAAACCGGATTTCTTCATATTCAATGGTGTTCTTTTGCCATACCACCAGACTTTTCAAATTGACAATGTAATGGAAAGTGGAAAAATACGTTTTTGTCCCTTTTTATCCGATTTACCTCTGTTTAGAAGTCGGGCTAAGTCGTAACAGAATGTAAATAAAGCACTCTCTAAGGGGTACATGTCAAAGCAAATTGTCTCTATTTGCATCAATATTCAGCTCCTCCGGGAGGTTTAATGTTAAAAAGCGGGGATTTAAACGTGCTTCTGTCTTGTTTTTTTCTGCCAACTTCTACTGTTATGAGTCTGGACATGATGTTAAGTCTAAAAATGTACCAGGGGTCAAAGGTCATACCTCACTTTTGCGCGTTTGTTTACACCCAACGGTGGGGTAAATGGTACACAACTTATATTTATTTGTCTTCAGACCATTGTGATTGGTTAATTTTTTCATAAATATTGATCGTAATCTCAGAATTACGAATTCAACTTAACTTATCTTTACATCCGGTGGTTGTGTATAGTCTACACTTAAGATTAATCTTAACTAGTAGAGCTTTACAAAAGCAAAATTTTTTCAAAATTAAGCTGAGACTACAAATTTATATCACTTCCAGAGTATTGTAAAACTTAAATAATTCTTTAAAATATTTTCCATAAGGTCAGGATTACGAATCTGACTGCATGATTTCGCTACACCTTGTAGTTATGCTAGGTTGACCCTAAAATAAATTTTCAGTTCTAAAGCCTTGCGGAAGCTCAATTTTTTTAAATGTTCAATGTGACGCCAGGGTTACGAACACACATGGGCGTGGGGGGAGGGAGGTTTGGGGAGTGTAAGCACCCCCCCAGAAGTTGAAATACCCCCCCCACCCAGAAAATCAAAATACCCCCCCAGAAAAAATTTTTTTTTGCTTTTTTAGCAATTTTTTGATGCCATTGGATAGAGCTTGATGAGAAACGTCGAAAAATGGTGTTTTTTTCGCCATACCACCATTTTTAAGGCCATTTTTGACCTTTAAAAATTTTTTCACCCCCCCCCCCAGAAATTTTTCCACCCCCCCCCCCCCCAGAATTTTGGTGCTGCCCACCTATGGTTACGAATCTGAGTGTAAGTGTTCGTTACACCCAGTAGTTGTGTAAAATTAACTCTGAAAACAATTGAACTGGTTTAATAAGATATAAGGTGATCATGTTTGAAAATATAATGCTGATGTTCACAACAATATTGCTTTCCGCGTTCTTGGATTGCAGCCATTATTGTGGCATGTTACCGCATGTGTTTCCTGACTGATTTACTCAAATCTTGCTGATTTAAAAGTAGGATACTAGCAAAGAAAAATTCTCCGATCGAACAAAAAGCACGAACATACTTGAAATTGCGCATTAATATAGATATAAAAGGAGGGGACTAGGAAAAAGATACCTATGCGCTCCAAAATCATAAGGATCTGCTAAAAATCAGATTTCTCTAAGCAGCACAAAAATCGAAGTATATTCTGTGTGGCCTCGCAAAAAAAGAAGACGTACTCTCAAAATACTTTGCACTGGTGTATGGTGAAGAGCTTAGAATTAGCTTTAGATCAATATTACATTTTCGTGACAATATTTAATCAATATTCAGTGAAAACGCTCAATAGGTGAATTATTACATTCGTATCATGCTGTTCATTATGGCTCTGCAGTTACACGTGTGAGTTATTTAACTTATATGAGCTAAATATCTCCGCTCTATCGTTATGCACCATTGCATTTATTTGCACGGTTATCTCGCTCATTCTTCCTGCGCCGTATGTCCTAAATTCTATGGTGCTAAACTGTTTGGTCATGTTTAGCGCCTTGCCGCACTTCAATACATTTGCAGTAGTGTTCGTTCGGACTTGTGTTCATTTAACATTAGTAAACAGAATGATTTGTCGTTTTCTTTAATAAGATTGATTAGTTTGATATTTGAAGAATAAAGTATTGTGTTATTTATTTCAAAAACTGAGGCCACAAGCGTATATGGGCTGCTGAAATAATTTTTGAGGGTCTGATTGGGTGAAATCTCCGAATGTTTTACTAAAAATTGAATTCTGGGGCCTAGAGTAATCTGTGGGGTTTTTCGTCTTCTGGGGTAGGGCGACCCGATGAAACCCCCAACGCTAACTTGTGGCCACAATTATCTTCAGTAGGCCGCAAAATATACTTCGATTTTTGTGTTGCGCTGAGAAATCTGATTTTTTAGCAGATTATTATGATTAATTTTTTAAGCGCATAGGTGATTTTTTCCTGGTTCCTCCTTTAATATCCTTAATAATACGCAATGCCGAGTATATTTGTCCTTTTTGTTCCATCGAAGCATTTTTCTTTGCTAGCATATAAATATTCTGATGGTGATACTGTGCATATCTTTGTCTCTATCCAATTTCTCGTAGATTTTTCTATGCATTGATAGTTTCATGTCGGGTTTGACGCATGGTTCCTTCCACGGTCCGGCTTATTACGACCACTCGATTTGACACAGAAGCCGGGCAAAAGATTTTAATAAATCTTCGTCGAACTATGCTGAAAAAGCAATGCGTACATATATAATTACACAATTTTACTTTAGCGAAAGCAGAAATGCAACACGAGAAAGTAAAATAAAAGATTTTCCCTTTTCTATTCCGATGGGCTAGACAAGATTTGAGCGTGAGTAGGGACCAGACATGCACGTGAGGGCAGGGGGGATTGGGGGGTCCAGACCCCTCTAATGGGAAAATGGAAAATTTGTGGGCAAAATGTGGCGAAATAAAGGCTGGAAACGGATGAAAATTGAGGTTAAGAATTAAAAACACGGTTTCATAAGCATTAAAGTCGGATGATTGAATTTTCCTAAATGTTCTAGATCATGCCAAACCCAGTTTAAAAGAAAATTAGGAAAAAATTTTTTTGAAGAGCCATTTATCATTACCAACGTTTGCTCTTAAGAGTAATTTATAGAAGATTTTTTAACTTTAATTGTATTCTTGAAAATAATTGAAATCAAAATACTATAAATCAAGAATCACATAAAATTATAAGTTTGTACATCGAAATTCGAATAACTTCGATTTAGCCCTTTCATAGTGTATTACTCATAGATATATGTGTCCAAGCAAATTTTCAAAAAGGGTTCCCTGATCAATTTAGGGGAAAGGGAGAATAGATGGCCTCCAATTCTCGGTCAAAAATGGCCAAGAAAAGCACCTAAAAAGGCTAAAAAGCAGGATTTTCTGTTAAAATTCCTAGAGGGGTAATAACAATTTTCGTGACTTCAGGGAATACGGTACGACCAACTTTGAGAAGAGGTCTTCCATCCCCTAATACATGTATAATTTTACCTGTTCATTGTAATATGCAAAATAGGATTGACGAACGCGCAGAGCAAAGGCAGAAAAGTTGCTAAAACGCTTGACCAAATGCTTGACATGTTAGGCAAGCAAAAGAACGCGATGATCGCTATTATTTTCAGAGAGCAAAGCACAGATGCTTGCACTGTGACTCGCACTTGCTTATTGACAGATTGGCGTCGTATTGAATCAGAAACAGTCGCACTGTACTAAAGAAAATATGCAAATAATTAGGCATCAGAGAAACGATGCGTCTTTTAGCTTTTTAAGTCCGACTTAACCTACACTGGGCTCCTAACCACGCATGGGCATAAGGAGGGTCGAAAAATGCTCCGTTTGCGCCTATGGTCAACTTTACGATACTCTTTTTTATTTGAAAAATGTTTCGACCTTTAAACACCTTAGAGTTGTTGCATTGTTTCCGTACGCTCTTACCAAAACTATATATAAATTTTCTGATAAAGTTTTACGGATTACTATTAGCTGTTTCAAAGTCATCATGCAGCGAAAATAGGCGCATAATATACATTCAATTGTAATACTAAGATTGAAGAAGATCGTATGTTTCTATATATTTAATTTGGTAAATTTTTACAAATTCGAACTCACTTCTCAGCTCTGCGGTATTTTCACGAGAAAAAATCATTTCTGTTTAATTCTAAGCAGTTAGAAAGATAAGTTATTATTATACGAACATATTTTGTGCATTTCCATTACTTTATTTATATTCGTTTCTTTGTCGAGACGTCATCTACCTTTAACCTCTGAATGGAAAGCATTTAGATTACTGTTAGCAAAAAAATATATAATATGCATATTAAGATGCAAAACAATAAAGCTTTATCAAGTCGGGTAAAAGAAAATCGACAGTGTAATTAATAGACAAAAATCATAATGATTTGGTGAAAGATATTAAAAAATGCATGCACATTCAACAATTGTATCACACTTATGATATGATGCTACTCGTGGAGAATCTAAGGTACAAACGTAGGTGCAAAGAATTACTGCGAATGCCATTCGTGAAAATTTCTCGCGTTAATTTAGACACATGATAAGAGCCTAATGATGAATATCAAAAAATTGTAGTTTTTCGTCCTAACTTACAATTTTTATTTCATTTTTTATTAATTACATTTTTCGGGACCAGCAGCGCGCATGCGCGCAGATCCAGCGGGGTCGTTTTAGGACAAGAAATGCGGTGAGGAGAAGGGTTATGGAAATTTTCTAGGGGAAATGAAGGCCAAAAAGAAATGAAAATAAAAAATTTTTACCGAAGTGCTTTAAGTTGAGCAAAAACTGTGTATTAAAGTAGTTTTAACGCTTACTTTAGCGCTTATACCAGTTTTTAGGTCATTTTGGCCCGAGAGAGCTAAATTTTTGAATTTCCCAAGATAGGCAATGCTGTGCATATGGTCGGGACACGCACGAAAAATCGACAGACCCCTTGGAATTAGATTTTTGCGCTATTTTTGGTGATTTTGTCCTACCGGATGCCCTCCCCCACCCTTTTCCAGAATTCGGCTGCTACCCAACTACGATGTGGCTTAAAGGATTACGCTTTGCCGGATCTTGATGGCCAACACGGCGTAGAAAATTATCATCAAGGCCGCCAATATCCCGTCTGCTATCTGGTTCGACAGAAGCGCGATCTTGTTCTTGTGAGCCCAATCGAGCGAAATGGCGTTGTAGACAAAATCGACGCCGGGTTGTAGTAAAGAAACGAAGAAAGAACTTCCAAAAATCCAAACAGAACCGAAAAACGTGTGAGTCAAAAGTTTTCCTCTGAACGACTGGCGCCCATGGGCATGTGATGGACGCATAACGTTCGCCAAACGTTGCAATGCCAGCGAGGTGATCCATGCTGAGCTCGTTTGCCACGACGCGACTTCCATAGCGCCGTTTATTTTATTCAACAAAAAATGGCTGATTATTTCGCAAAAACACGAAAATTGACGGGATTATTGCCGTAGAAATCATGAAAAACGAATCGGTCACGAACATGTGAATGTTTATGCGGTAATACGATTTGGCGCGAAGTTGAACGTCGGTGATTACCGCGTATATTACTAGAATGTACAAGGAATGAAATGCTAGGGTGATCGACAGGTAGAAAGAGGCGATGACAAAATGAGTGGATGTGACCGATTTAGGCATATCGTCCGAAATGTTCAAACTGGAGTTTTGGATAGTAGATATGCCTAGATCATTCGGTGAATCCATAGCGGTGTCGTTTCTCTAAAATCAAAAATTCCTTTCATTATATGTACAGGGTGTTTTGACGGTCGTCATCCGAAACCACTTATCTGTAACATTATTATAGTCGTGGTTTTAACATTTCATATAGTAATCGACCTCGCTGATTTCTAACAAGTGGTATTATCACTCAAAAGTCAATACTTTAAACTGTATGGCTATTCAAAAGAAGCTACCTGCAAGTTTTCATAAAGACGATGCGTTCCAAAAACACCTCTCTGCTATAACATGGGAAAACGACTTATCTGCTATTATGCTTTGACTCTTAAAAGAACCTATAGTCTGATACATTTATTCGAGAGCTTTTTAGTCAATTCTTTTAAGGGCTACAGTAAGCAAAACGAGACGAATTATTGTAATTCGGCAGATCAGTCCAGTGAGGACGAGTGGCTAGAATTCTTCCATTTTTAATGCACTAATCCGCCTATATAAATTTAATTTAGGCATTCGATCAGCACTGGGACATACTACCGTAAGTGCGCTAAATAAAAAGCTATCGGGTGGAATCGAACCCAGTTGCTTCGACACGACAAGCTGACGTTTTACCACTGAGCGATGAGGGAGTTCGAGGCGTTTCATAAACACTTTAGTCTATTGTGTTTAAAGTGCCAACTACAGGATAAGCTGAATGCGCGATTTGATTGATAACTTGATAAGATTAACGATTTGACTAATTTGCTGGAAGACGAGAATGAATTATGTCACAAAAATGTTATTGAAAAACCCTTCTCTGCTACGTAACTACAGTGAGATCTAGCGAACTACAGTAAATAAGAAAGAAGGGCTTACTGTAGCCTCCGAAAAGATTTACTGAAAAAGCTCTCGGATAAATGAAACAGACTATACATATCTCTATACCATATTTACTGCGCTAAACTGCAGATGGATCATTTTGGTTTCGAGTAATTCGGGCGACATTTTGGCTTTCGGTTGTAGATAGATTAATTTTTCTGTTAAAACTGCCGGATTTCTCGTTAAAATGTTTCAATTCTAAACGATTTTTCTGTTTTTACGCTTCTTATGGATTGAATTTGAAAGTAAGTTGCACAGTTGAAAAGAACGTGAAAATTTCAATCGATAGATATAATCTTTTTTATCAAACCCCTAAAACATAGAAATTAGTTGTAAAAATAATTTCAGTACACATTTTTGCGTTTTTTGAGTAACCTTTAAAAGTGTAGTAAGTGGTTAAGGATGACGACCGCTGGTTTCATAGAGAAGAATACCTTTTATAATTATGGTATCATCCATATGAATTTTGATTCGCCTGTTTCAGAGAGAAAGAGTTTGTGTTGTGTGTGTACGTTTATGTAGGTGTCTGTGCGTGAGGCGCGCATGTGCTTTTAAAAGAGTTTGTATTTGATAATAAAGCTATCCTCATATTTATAAAAAAGTTATCCTCATATTTTGGCTCAATAAATATTCTCTGACGTCCAGACTCTAAGTTTTGATAAACATGACTCAATCGGGCTCCTGAAACCCGAATGCGACGGATGACTATGAAAAGTTCTGAAGGCTTTGGCGCCCACATAATCATTTAGGGCAAATTAATAACGCAACCTTTGACTAAATTTTATTGCGCTTTCGAGTGGTCCAAACCAGTTAACACCATGATGTAAAATAACGGAAAACCGTAAGGGGAACATTTTTTAAGTGCATTTTTTAAATATCTAAAGTCAGAGTCCCTAAATTTTACTTGAATTAGGTGTATATTTATGATGTGACGGCTGACCATATTGTAGAATTTGAGGGAAATTAGCGGATAGATTATCAGAAACATGAGCCCTTATCTACCCTGACAATTAAGTCAAATTTGGATTTCTTTTCTCTTTGCAAAAGCACAGCTTTTATGTTACTTCCTCGAATTGGCCCCTAGATTTCTGGCACCTCTCTCCGAATCGACAACTCAATGTACACGATCTGATACCATAAAACATGTAGAAGATGGGTATTAATAACGGACGGTTCCGAAAAGCATAATTACTCATTGAAAATGAGTTCGCCGCAAAGCAAGGTATCAAATTATGAACGCTCTTTTGAATGATGTAAGCAATCGTGCCTGCAATTCCATGTGAACAGGCCGATAAGAGAAAATAGGAGGCTTTCTAAAGGTTATATGATTTTAAATATCTCTTTTTACAGCGGTTGATTTTATTGAATGTTAAGCCTTTGTTAGCAAAGCGATCGAATCTTAGTTTAGTTTTCTGCACAATTATACGGCCCTCTAATTGTAATACAAGCAGAACAAAAATAAGCAAGAAACATTGATAAGTAAGCAGAATAAAATCAGTCGTCGTAAGGTGACTAAATATATTGCTAAAATAGTAACATTTAGTGAACATATGGTGATTTACAATTAATTTATAGCCAGTTTCACATAAGTTTGGGCATACATCTTAGGAATTTTTTGAAAGTTAGCCGATGGATTACGATTATTATATATCAAAGCAATGCTATAGTCGAGAGGTGCTAAACAATGGGCATAAAACAGAGTGAGTGATTGGAAGTAGTGAAATTTCTAACGAGTAAATAAGAATGATTTATAGGATAATAACAAATGAGACATCCAAATTTCTAAACAATTTTTAAGATATTTATGTCAGTTATATCCGTCAATTTCACAGATTTAAAGCGAAGCGACAGATTTGCAAGAAAGATTGCTCTAACAAATAGGGCGGCGAAGCGCCCGATTTGCTATAGTCCCTTCCATTTGCCTTTGAGGTTTCTTTGAAAAAATTTGGAGTTCCTACAAAAGTGGTTCAAAAACTGTATGATTGTGATATTTTACAGTATATCGAGTTATGGTGAGGCGCTTGCTATTGCCAAACCGCATTACTGCGTCACAAGTTTAAACCACTCTTGTAGTCTGTATCATGCGGTTTAAATTTTAAAGAAAACCGCAAAGTTAAATGAAACGAACTATAGCTGCTAGTTAAAAGTTATGCGATTTGCATTGTTGCATAGTGCAATTACTCTTCTGTCAACTGCGAAATTCTGTCCGGATTTGAGAAATGAGTAAGGTGTGGCCTGATTTTGGAAGGTTTGTCATAAAGCTTTAGTCTTCTGTTTCAAAATTCTTTTGACTCTTTTACAGAAAGGTAAAGCAAATTGAGCCAATCGGCTTTTCGGCCTGTCTTTGTAACCACACAACACGTTATTTGGCTCTTTTAATATATCGTTTATCTTGGCTAGGGCTAGTTTTGATTCTTAGAAAGCATGGTGGGCGTACGATGTATCGCACAGAAAAATAGATCAATCGACTAAAATCGAACTTGGCATCTCACGAAGCAAAGCGAGCGTTTTGCTACTAGACTATTTAGGGAAGCGATGCGTTTGTTTAAAGTACTACTTAACTCGTTCGATTATAGCGAATCTGATTTGGGTAAGCCTTGATCGCTTTGCTGTAGGAAAGTCAGGAATTCTAAATAGATTCTTAGCGAAGATGAGCGTTTGCGTGAAAAATTTAATGATTTTTAGCAAATGTTTCAAAAATACCACCGCCAAATTACCATTTTTAGGACCCTTTTCTGACCTATAAAAAATCTCACAGCCCCGGAAACTTGTGCTGCTCACCTATGCTAACCACCATTCTATGTGAAATGGGACAAGGCAATAAAAAATCATTACATAACGAACAAAATTGATTGAGAAAAAATAATTTTGCAATATAATCATCACTACTTGATCTCTATTTTGTTGTTTTACAGCTTAAAACCTTAGATTTTGTCGGAAAAAGGATAGCATTCAATAAACTTAATGCTTTATGCTATCTAAGAAGCTGACTAAAGAAACTTTAGAAACACTGTATTCTAGAAGATTTATTTTTTCCAGGTTGCAAAGTTTCATCAGTAAGGCTACCCGCATTTTAAGAGAGCAATAGGATTGTGTTGACCCTAGGCCCCTAAAGTGATTCACCTACATTCGCAAGCCATTCGGATTAGGAAATTTCGACAATCGCCGGGAACACTGGCTCGTGGCTTAGTAGGACTTTGAAATAACGTAGTGTGTCACGTAACGTGACTCCTTGAAACAACACACTGTTGATAGCATCAAGAAATGCAAACGTACGAGTAATGAATTTGTACAGCTTATCAACACAGCTTATTAACAGAGAGAATGGTGCAGGTGACACACAAGTCGAAATGACTGAAATAATGATGACCTCGTATTCAATTCAGAAGCTAATTAGCCAGTCACTATTTATAGAATTGGCTTTGTTCCTCAAAAATGTATTGTATGAAAGTTTTAGAAACAATAGCCGTTATCGGAGGATGCTATTTAATCTTACGAACTTTTCTCCTAATTACTCATTCCAATTTAGGGAATAAATGAGTCGATGACAAAAGAAAATAAAGGCTTCAATAAATTTATATCAGAGTGACTTTGAAAGTTCGTCAATTAATTTCATATTACAACAGAATAAGGCGGAGGTATCTTATACATCGCATAATCATAGGCAGCGCGTTAGTGCGCATACATATTCGTACTTAGATAGATTCCTGCACATGTGGACATATTACTATCAAAAAAATAATATCAACATTTATATTAATATTATTATTTTATTATATTAGCACATATACTGTCACCAGCTGAAATTGGGTGATCTTATGTTAAACAATAAATAATAAAAAATTATGTTGCCTACATTTTGTCTTTTTTACCTTTACACTTCATTCCGAGCTAGTAGTTAACCAGTGAAGTTTATTCCGTAAATTCTAATAATTTATTAAGTGCCATCTTTCAATAAAATATTTTGGCCTTCATGTGAAGATTGTGAATCTGCCTCTACATTTTCTTTACGCTTAACAATTGATGAACAGTGCTGATACAACTTAAGCATTACCTAACGGTAAGAGGAATCTATTCAGGCAGATTCGCATTTTACAGAATCCAACTTTCATAGTATATAAATAATTAATATCAAGTAATTTTGATTGTTTCAAAAAATTTTGTTTTAAAGGTACAAACTCCTGAGTGCTAAGCTTGCAAAAACATATTTTCGATTACTCGATAGCCGTTTCATCTAAACCAAACGTCTGCTATGAATACGAACTAATGAAAGTATTTTTAAATTTACGAAGACGTTGTTCGAGAATCACACGTTGTACTTGTTCCGTGTTTTGCGAAATAAGTATTTTCCTTTCAGAGCTTTATGGAATGGCAAGTTTAATAAAGTTTTCATTGTAGTCCAGTAATTCGAATGTAATTTAAACCAGATCTGCAGTAAGCATTATACATACATTTTGATAGTCTGACTTGCTAGGTACTGACATTAAGATTACTAACGTGGAAGCCTGCTGATCGAATATAATCAGAATTTCGCATTTTATAGACAAAAAAGGGGCGCCAAAAAGTTATCCTGTATACTAAAGTCGTTAGAAATTGTTGACAAGTCAGAATTCCTCTAAACAAAGCAAAAGCCAAGTCAATTTCTGTGACCTCTTAAAACAAGGTGTCTTCACGGAACATTTTTTTAAGGATTTGCAGGTGTCTCATGAACAAACATCCATTTGTACATTGAATAACCGATTAAATTGCTTAACATGCATAAATCGTATTTTAAGCTAATCAATCAATCATCAGTAGTTAGACTTGGATGTACATTACAATAACGGTTTAGCATGCTCATTCTCGCTGACAGTACAGAAATCATAGGAAGCGCGCTAGCGCGTACCTATAATATACTTGCATACCCCCAACATATATCTACCCCCTCCCCACAATAACACACTTTTGTATTGTGCGTTTTTTTAAAGACAGATAATAAGAAAATTCGCTGCCCGTGTTTTTCAATCAATACTCAGTGTGTAAGGAGCGTGTAAACTTTTATTGTAAAGTTCTAATATTTAATTGTCTAAAATTTTTGTGGGGGACACGAGCACGACTTTGCTAGCTCAGTTTCTGTTTAGTCTATTTTTCAATGTTGACAATTAATTAAGCTCGGTGATACTCTTTTACTTTTAAGTGACATATTTTTAGAGTGAGAGTGTAGAGAGTGTAAAGAATTTGAGGGTGTAAAGACACATTCTGGCCTGTTTTTTGTCTGCCAACAACTCCGCTTATGAATACCTAAAAATTTGTCCCGGCAGAAATGTACAATGGCTCGAGGGATACTTGTGGCTTACCAGCAAACTTTTTTTACACTCAATCCAGAGGTAGATCAAGGGGTTCAAACTTTACACTCTAGTGGATGGTGTGAAAAAACAAGTTTTGTCTGAGGTTTCTCCGCCAACTTCTCCGGTCATTAGTCGCGACAAATTGAATTAGAGTAAATTGAAGTACGTTATAAGGGCTACACGTCGCAACAAATAGCGGTTTGAAAACTCAGTATTGAGTTACTTATGGAGGTGTAAAGTTTAAAATTAAGGTGTAACATTGAATGAAAGAAGCACGTTTTTTCCATTTTTGATTGGTAAATATGTCAATAAGTTTTCCAAACAGAAACGGACTTCAATTAAAAGGGTAGAAACTGGGTCAAATTGAATTTCTTTATACTCAATAGCGAATTAGGTTTAGATTTTTAAAGTTTGTGGAAAAATACATTCTTGTCCCGTTTTTTTGTTCGCCACTTTTTTCCGCTCAAAAGTGGGATAAGTCGTATAGAATAAAATTAAGTATTTTCTGATGGGTATACGTCGCAGCTAATTGTGTTTTTGTACATCAATATTCAGCTATTTTTATGGGGTATAAAATCATAAATCAGGGGTGTCAAACGTGTTTCTGTCTTTTTTCCTGCTAACTTCTCCGGCTATGAGTCTGGACATGATGACAAGTCTAGAAATATACCAGGGAATCGGACGTTAATCGGGAGCGTTTGTTTATACTCAACAGTGGTGTAAAGTTGTTTACATCTAACATTTATTTGTCTTCAGACCATTATGGACAATTAATTTTTTCATAAATATGGATGGTAATATCAGAGTAATATCAGAAGTAGGAAACCGACTAAAATTTTCTCTACACTCGGTAGCTTTGTAAAGCTTACGCTGAACATTAACTTCAGTTCTCTAGAGCATTACTGAAGCGCAACTTTTTCAAATTTTTTTATGTAACGTCAGAATTACGAATCTGACTGTTAGTCTTCTCTACACATAGTCGTTGTGTAAAGTTCACACTATTCATTTATTGTCGATGTGTAAAGTTAACAGTAAAATTTTTATTTTACTTCAAAGAGCGTCGCAAAAAGCGAATGCTTCTCAAAATATGTTTCGTGAGGTCAGGATTACGAATCTGATTGTATTTTTTCTTTACACACAATAGCTGTGTAAAGTTTACACTGAACTTTAACTTTAGGTTCAGGGCGCTGCAAAAGCTTAATTTTTTCAAAATGTTCCATTTAACGTCAGGATTACGAACCTGAGTGTAAGTGTTCTTTGCACCCAGTACTTGCATAAAGTTTACGCTGTAAACATTTCATTTATTTAAATTAGATGAGCTGCTCTTGTTTAAAAAGATAATGCTGATGTCCAGAACAATATAATTATTCGCATATTTGGACTGCTGTCATTATTGTGGAATGTTACCAATTGATTTAATCAAATCAAACTAATTAAAAGTAAAGTACTAGCAGAAAAAATGGTCCGATGGAACAAAAAGGACGAATATACCTGGAATTATGCATCACTAAAGACATAATGGGAGGGAACCAGACCTGGGCGTAAGGGGGGGGAGTTTGGGGGGGTATGCAACCTTCACAAACTAAAATACTTTCCCTGAAACCAAGATACCCCCAGAATTAAATTTTTGAAATTTTTTTGTTTTTTTTCGCAATTTTTTCATGCCAATGGATAGTGCTCGATGAGAAACGTTGGAAAATGGTGTTTTTTCGCCATACAACCATTTTTAAGGCCATTTTTTATCTTCAAAAATCTTGCACCCATCCCCAGAGCATTGGTGCCGCCCACCTATGGATGGGACTAGGGTAAGGTTACTAATGTTTGCCTGTGAAAGTTGTAAGAATCTATTAAAAATTAGACTTCGAAAATTAAAGTATATTCGGCTTTCGAAAAAAGCAGGCCTTCACCAAACATTGATCACTGGCTCAGAAAAAGAGATTATGGGAAAGCTTTGATGTGTTTTAATGACTAATTTATTAACTTATCAAAATCAAATTTCCCTTCTAATATAAACCAATATTTAAATAATGTCAATGGCTTCAAAAATGAATTATGACAAGCTTAAATTGCTACCACAGCAGTGCGTGGCATGCTAGCGTATGAATGCACATTATGTCGTTTTTTGATTAGTGATCGCTTCTTTTCTAGAAATAAGCTGTCCATGTTACTTATTTTTACGTCGGAGAGACAACTCCCTTCTGCAATCCGCAGAATATACTCCGATTTTTTTGCGTTTTTGAGCGGAAGTCTTATTTTTAGTAAATTCATACAAGTTTCACAGGCATGGATACATAAGTTTTCCCTAGTCCACACCTTTATTGTCCTTAATGATCCAAGTATATTCGTCCTTTTTGTTCAATCAATGCATTTTTCTTTGTTAGTATTTTCACGAGTTAAGCCTTATTTTATAAAGTGTCCTAATTTTCCCTCCAATCTTTTTGCACTGCTTTTAGTACGCATAATTTTTATTGCATCGCAGGAATTTTTTCCTTTTTGATTTTTTATTCCAGATATTTTCCTTGTTACTTAAATTACAGCATGTATGCTGTGATTTCATCGCCCTGCTTCATCGTTTACTTGAATTGTGCATTTTACGACGAGTTCAAAAAATGCCATTTTACTTGATTAAAAATGTAAAAATGTTTGGTCTCAACGATCAGTTTTTAGGTTACAAATTTTTTTATATTATTTTTGTATGTCATTAGTTTTTTGAACGAAAAGCTGTTTCCTATGCAGTTCGCATAATGTGTCTGCTTTCAAGTAGTCCTATGAAAAAATTAGAGCTCCTGCATGCAGTAATAGCATTTTTCTGTTTCATTCTTTTATGCCTTTAATAATGAATAATTTCCGTGCGTTTTAGATCTTTTTGGCACTTTCGCTCCGATAAATAAATAAATTCTTAGTTTTGGTAGACTTTTCTCTTTAAAATTGATTAAATTTGACCTTTTATGATTTATTGGCTGGATTGTTCCCAAATCGACTGACGGAAGCATCGAAATCGCCAAAGGCAGTGATGCATTTTAATACAATTAATAATAATATGCAATATCATTACATCATCAAATCTACGCACAAGTTGAGTACGTCGTTCAATTTTAATTTTTCCCCTTTTGAATACTTACTATACTAGATGAAGAAATAAATGAGTATGCTGTTGTTGAGAGCGCTTCTTTTGCTCTAATAATAATCTCACAGATTTTCGTCTATCAATTAGCTCGATTCCGGTTTTGAAGCATTGGTCATCATCGACTTAATTTATTGTCACCACTTGATTCGACGCGTAAACAGGACAAAAGATTTTAATAAATCTCTGCCGCACGGTGCTAAAATAATTAATATGCATATGTACACAAATAGGAGTTCGGAATTCAGTACGAAAAGCCAAATTAAGAAAAATATGCAGAACATAATAGAAATAGAGTAGTTAAGCATTTTGTATAGTGAATCAGGTATGAAGACTTCAGCAATGAAGGGCTTGAGCATGCAAGAGCAAGTTAGAAAAATATTGAGAAGAATGCTTATGGGAATGTGGGAACTCTTCAACATTTTTTGAGAATGCTAATCTTTCATGCAAAGGAGATCTATTATCAAGGAATCGTTGTAGTTTTTCTTCTAAAACATAGATTCTTTGAATGGTTTTCACCGGATATATTACAAGTGTAATAGTTCTTGGCAGTATAAGTTTTAACTATGATTTCCAGATTTATCACAAGCAGACATATCGAGGTACTGGTTTTTGACAAGCTCGAGGTACTGGTTTTTGACAAGCTCTTTATGATGTAAAATCCAAAGAAGAGATTACCGTACGGAATGTCCGAATAGCACTCTAGCTTATTATATGAATCTATTTGTTCAAGAGTGAGGAATGTTTCACGTACAAGCTATGTAAATCAGTTCGAATCAGTTAAATGTTATTCTTCATTTTTTTGAATTTCGATTTTAAAATTAATTTTGATCAAAACTAGGCAATTAGCATAGGACATAGAAATAATTACGACTCAATTTCATCAAAATATATTACCAACCTGTTCATTGTCACATGCAAAATAGGGTTGACGAATGCACTGAGCAAAGGCATAAATGTTGACAGAACACTGATCCAAGTGCTTGACGTCATCTTGGGCAAGCAAAAAAACGCGATGATTGCTGTTAGTTTCAAAAGAGCAAAGCACGGATGCTTGTACCGTGACTCGCACTTGCTTATTAACAGATTGACGTCGTATTGAATCAGAAATAGTTGTACTGTACTAAAAAATCAGTGGACTCGAAAAAAGACAGAGCGTTTTGTGTTTCAAACTTGCCCAGCAACAATAACTGGGCTCCTAATCACAAACAGACATGAGGAGGCGATCTGAAAGGGTAAGTATACGTGAGGCGTACGGAGGAGAAAGTCTACACCCAACAAATCAGGTAGACCCCTAATGTCGACGAGACGATCCCTAGAGTGGAATCTTTGGCATTTTTTTAGAGATTTCCGCCAGTCTTACACCACCTAGGCCCCCCGAAATTTTTCGCTGCCCATGTTTGCCGGTAAGTGTTGTGGTATCCAGATCAAACGTGCGCAAGATTCAGAGAGGTCTATTTATATCCCAAGAATGGAAAAGTAGAAAGTTTTTTTTCAGGGAATATACGGTTGAAGAAAAACAAAAAATGGATGAAATTCTAAAATTTTAAGTGTAACTGCTTTAAAATGATTAGAAACTGTTGACTAATATAGATTACAATCTGTTTTATGAATTATACTACTGTTTGAAGCCATTGTCACTAAAACGCTTCCTGACTCCATAGCGGCCTGCTTTTAGACCAGTCATGTTGTGTACATAGGTGGATGGCACCAAAATTCTGGAGGTGCAAGATTTTTCAAAGGTCGGCCTTAAAAATTGTGGTATTGCGAAAAAAAGACTATTTTTTAACGTTTCTCATTGAGCACTATCCATTGGCATCAAAAACTTGCGACAAAACAAAAAGCTTTTTCAAAAATTTAATTCTGTGGGTATTTTGGTTTCTGGAGGGGGAGTATTTTGGTTTCTAGGGTATTTTAATTTCTGGGGGTGCATACCCTAAACTTACCTCACGCCCAAGTATTGTTGTATATCTCTTTCTAACGCAATTTTACAATTTTACAGAGCAAAATCACAAAAAAATTGACAGAAATTTACTTCAGGATGAGAGTCTGCCGGATTTATATGAGGGGCTTATAGAGGTCTAAACGCGGCTCTTGGCCAAACCCTCACACGCTCATGTGTGTTCCAACAGCTAGATTTCAGGAATTAAATAATTGAAAAATGATAAACTTTCTGTGAATAAATAAAGAAAATCAGAAAACTGTGACAAAATTGTTTGAAATTAGTCAGAAGCCATGAATTGACATAACTTAACGCTGTTTTGGCATTTCTACGAAAAGGCTGTATATCTATGGTTTAAAATTTTTGAAAAAATTTCGTTTTCCTCGCAAGTTTTTGAAGTCAACGGATAGATGTTGATGAGAATTGTCTAAAAAGGTGACATTATTTTTTGAACTTTTAAAAGCTGTAAGATACTCTATACATACCGTAATTTAGTCGCGGCCGTATATGCGCAGCAGCAGCCAAATTCGCGTGTGCGATGGGGCAACATTTCCAAAAATAGCACCAAAAAATTCAATTTTGGGGGTCCTACCGATTACTGGAGTATTAATATCACTCTTCCTTGCAGCCAGGAAAAGTTAGAGATAAAATTTAAAGATAATTTCCTTTGGTATTTTTATTTTTTATTTTATTTTACTGTTATGCAGCATTTCTCTATGTTGATTTCTGAGCTAGTAAACATGTGCATGCCCTTAACATAATACAATATGCAGCTGAAAAATGCTCGTCGTTCCACAGAATTCTACCGGACTAATGCAGATATGAGAGCTTTTGGGAATATTGAATGAAAGCATTTTGGAATTTAAAACCCATATAGGAGAAGCCGCTAGTGGCCCCTGAAAGCATTGAAAAGCAATTTTTCCCATTTTATATCCAAATGATTAGTTTTAAAAAAATATCGGAAAATCGTGTTTACTGCCCTTATCGTCAATTTTTTAGTCATGATCTGATCATAAAAAATTCAGTCTATCAGGATTCCGGTAGTAGATTATTGAATAATTAATCAAATAATTAAACAATCTAGTAATTATTTAAATATTTCATTTTGTAAGTAATTACACTTTGATGCAACTTAATGCCCAGCAAGGCGTAGAATATTATCATCAACGCCGCCAGAATGCCGTCGGCTATCTGATTCGACAAAATCGCGAACTCATTGTTGTCGACCCAAGTCAGCGAGGGGCGTTGTAAAGAAAGTCGACATTGGGCTGCAGTAACAAAATGAAGAAAAAACCTCCGAAAATCCAAACAAGACCGAAAAACGTGTGGACCAAAACTTTCTCCCTGAATGATTGATGACCGTTGGCCGACGGGCAGGATCACGTGTGCCAGACGTTGCAACGCCAGCGAAGTGATCCGCGGGAGCTCATTTCCCACGACGCGACTTCCACGGCGCCGCTGATTTTATTGATTAAAAACGACTGATTATTTCGCAAAAACACGAAAATCGATGGCATTATCGCTGTTGAGATCATGAAAAGCGAATCGGTCAGGAACATGTGAATGTTTATGACGTAATACGATTGAACGCGAAGTTGACTGTCGGTGATTATCGCGTAAATTACTAGAATGTATAAGAAGTGAAAACGCCAAGGTGATCGATAAGTAGAAGAAGGCGATTACGAAATGGGTGGACGTGATCGATGCTCGCTGATCTTCCGAATTTGTTGACGAGCTTGAGTTTTGGAAAGTAGAAACGGTAGTTGTATGATTCGATGAATCCATAACGATTCCGTTTCTCGAAATCTGCAATATTTACATTCACTCAGCCATACGTGTTCTTCGGGGTTGAGGTATTTACCCTCTGGATTTGACCCTTCGCGGAATGGCCTACCCCTCGCAAAAGCTGTGACACCTGTCGGAATTATGAAATTTAGCGTTCACGTGCGCAATTGAAACAAGTAACACTGATCTGATATTAGGTACAAAACAACATAATAACTTCGATTGCGTCTTTCACTGAGCTCAATTTCTCAAGAAATACCTGCTTTTAAACGAATACAGATTTTTGACATTGACTCAAATTTGCAAAGAAAATAATCTATAATCTAACAAAACATCTCCTTTCCTTATTGACCTTATCTGCTTTGAGAAATGTAACGTAGCTCGTTTTCATTATAAAGAGAATTTCGGCTATCATCGCCACTACCGTAAATGTAGAAATCGGGCAATGACCTTAATGGGATAATTTATGCAAGAAAAAACATCTATTCGTCGTCCATAGACATTATTTTTCAGTTTACGTCTCCATGATTAATATAGAACAAAAGTGAAGATCCATGAAAAATTCTAACGTTAGCAAAAAAGGAGTAAATAGCTATTATTGTGTTAATGGATTAATGAAAAACGTGAAAAAGAGATCTTTTATTGCTTTGACATCAATTTTTTCCAGATAGTTTTGACTTTTGAGTATTTTTGGAACCCGAAATCTCATAGAATTTAGTTGCTGTTCATTCATGGTAGCAAAATATAAATGATGAGATAAAGAACACGAGGATTCTTATAATAAACTATTTTTTCAGCGCAGAGTTCATATATTTTTCCGGGGTCAAAGGTGGCTGTCGCTTTCTTATCTGGAAATACAGGATCGCCATTGGAGGCACTAAAGGTTGTTTCTGATTCTTAAAGATGTCAGAAAAAATAACATAAATTTCTAAAAGCATTAATGTACACTTAAGTGTTTATGGATTAGTTTAAAACAAGTAATTGATTAATTAACCATTAATTATTAATTAATCAAGTATTCATTTATCAATCCGGAAAGTTGAATGCATTAGTAGATCTACATAGGCAATAAGCAGAGACATTGTTGTGACTCAATTTCCAACAAGTGATCACTTATCACTCTCTAAAAACCTCAATAGGTGAAAAAAGACTACACCGAAGTAATACGTGTTGAGGTATTCGGATTATCATCATTTATTTATTGATTATACATATTTATTCATCCTGATTTTTCTTGTTATCAATTTAATAAATTTATTACCCAACTTGACAAAAGTAAATTTACAACCGAAAAATCTCTGTTGAGCTCATTAAAGTGCGCAATTGCTCTTTGATAGAATATGTGAATTCGAAAATCGAGGCGTGGCTAGGATTCAAGAAGCTGTAGTCTGTTTCATTTATCCGAGAGCTTTGTTCAGCAAATCTTTTCCGAAGCTGCAGTACCTTTTTCTGTCCAACTTATTGTGGGTCTTTTAGATAACGTTGTAGCTAAATAGGAAGAAAGGGTTTTTCAGTAAAATTTTTTAGCGGCATGATTTATTTTCGTCTTCCAGCAGATCATGCAACTTGCGGATGGAAGTTGCGCATTCAGCTTGTCAAAAATTGACCGTTAAAACACATTTGACTAAGATTTTAAGCATCGCTCCAAACTTCCGCTTAGCTCAGTGGTAGAATGCCTTATTATCGTCGAAGCAACACGGGTTTGGTTCCGCGAGATTTTTATTTAGCGCACTTACTGTAGTATGTCCCAGTACTGATTAGATGCTTTGATATAAGTTTATATGGACGCTTTAGTGCATTAGAAATGAAAGAATGACAGCCGCTCTCTCCCCAACTCAACTTCTCTGTCGAGTTACAGTGAATCACATAGTTAGGCATACTGTAGCCTTAAAAAATTTACTGAAAAGCTCTCAAATGAATAAAACAGGCTATAATTGTCAAATTGCATACAACTGGAATGAATCAGAATAAAACGTTAACTTTTTTGGAAATTTAACTTAGAAAATTTAATTAAAACTGAATTCAAAACAGGAAATTTCAAATTTCTTGTTCTGCTTTTTTCTTATAATTTTATATGTGCTCAGAATTTTTTCATCAATATACAATAAATACGCAGACGTATAAGGTGTGAAGGTTGGAAAAATTCAATAGTTTAACGTGAAGGATAGAATCTAGAATAATTAACAGTTTAGAAAACGAAATAGGAAGCGAAAACAGAACAAATAAGATGGAGTCACTGCGTTTTCAGCGTACAACAATGGTTTTTTAACTTAATCTAACAGAGTACAAGGAACCAGACTCTAAAACCTTTCTCATTTAAAAGAGCATAAAATTCTATATCTATTTAAAGAAAACATTTTCGGAATATCTTAAGAGCACAAAGAATTGTGGATGGATAAAAACCTTCAAAACAACAGTAATTTTCCAATATGACTGCCTACATGGCTAAAATGAAAAATGCGAATTCTTGATCAAGTTGGACGAGCGAGTAATCATTTAAAAGCTCGCTTCACGCTCTTTTTATATTAAGCTCAAACATTCAATAAAATATAATCTGTAACGCATGATAAGCATGGCTTTTTATGGGGGCAGCCATATTGGAAAAAATTTAAAACGCGTTTGTAGAGTGAACGGCGGGCTTAGAAGGAAAACCAAAAAATGAACATTTCAGAGGAAGCTAAAACGCAACTATTTTGCTAGTTTTAAGCATGATTTAATAAACTAGTAAAAAATTCGGCCATGTTGAAATTTAAGCTAACGAAATATACATCACGTGAAAGGAAATTTAATTCTCTTTCTCATAGCGGCTCAATTATTTTACCCTGTTAAAGCTATACAAAGCTGCATTCCAAAAATGTAATAAATTTGTGAAAATCAGTGAAAATGCAGTGGAGTTAAAACGAATGTGAACAATGAGATGAACACTAGTCTTAAGAATATAATGATCACGCGCTATATAAAGCGGCTCCTTAATTAGTCGGATGGTCATTCCCCCTAAAAGCAATCTGAAACAGGGTGATTGTTATTCCCGATTAGTTCATTAATAGGAGATAACTTCACCTTTGAATAGGCTTACGACGTAGCAAATAATCTTTTAATCAAAAGTTAATTTTATAGAGCACGCGATCATCCTGTTCATAGCGTTAGTGCTTTCATTTCTGGCTAGATACGAGCTTTCCCTTTATATTTAATCTGATAATAACCATTTTTCCGCCGCTGACTTCAAGCCAGATCGTAAAGCTTGGCGTTCTGCGCTTAATAGAGCTAATTTGGCTGATATATCAAACAAAGCTGACTGAATTTTGCATAAAAAGAAATTCTGTATAGGATTCTGTAACTTATTGAAGAAATGAGTAATTTGAACGCGATCTATTTCAGCAGAAAATAAATAAATAAATAAATAAATAAGAAAATTAAGAAAACGTCTCAAAATAATCAAATAGCTTGCGATGCGATGTTCTAAAGATAAATTTACGCGATTCAATGAAAATAGATTTCTTGGACTTTTGGTGAAAAGCATCTGTCACAAAAGTTAATTGTCTTTGTCAATTGTAATTCGACAATAAACGGAGATAATATAGCGCGAATAAATTATAATTCTCGAGCCTCTTATCTGATTATCAGAGGGTTAATATGCAATTGGTCTTCGATGTCAATGCAAAACATGCAGCTTTTATTAAGCTACTTCTCCGATTATTCCCTGAAGTGTTCAATACAGGAAAGATACAATTTGCGATGTGTCAATAATTGCTCAGAGACTCGATTAATCAAAAACCGTCATCTAGGCGTTAACAGATAATTATGGATTCGCCTACTGTACTATATATACGCTGAAAAGTGGCAATCAAACAATGGAGAAGAGACCCTGGAATTAAAAATAAACAAAATGTGAGATCGCATCTTCTAAAAATAAACTACCTCATTTTTTATTGTATTAATAAGGCAGAGTAAGGGCGAACACAAAAATTGAACCTTTCCAAGTTTTTGAAAATTATTAACAACTGTAAACTGATATTATTTTTATGCTAATTTAGCATTTGTACTACTTTTGAGCTTATTTTGGTTTAAAAAACTGTCTGGCTAATCCATAGACTGAGACTGACTCCTTGATTGGCCATGTTGTGTACATACAATTAAAATGTTACAAAGATATTTAAATTTAGCGCTTATCGCAAAAAAGCAAGAAATATTTAGTAAAAAACAATAGCAGCCTGGCTACCGTGCGTTTACCTAAAATTTTGTCATGTTCCAGCAGCTCAGACAGAGAAAACTATAGTCAGTTTTAAGAAGTTGTGAACACAGATATTCGACTGTGCAGTTGAATACTTCTGCATTGCACAAAGCAAAATCAATATATGGGGAACGAATTGAGAAAAAGTGTGTTTCGCATGAATGGCTACAGCGCTACCAATTTTTTTGTTAGATGCACAAGGTCACCCTGCAGCCAATTTAGGACTTGATTGCATCAATTTTTATATACTGTAGGAAGCTAAAATCTACGAGGCGCTAAAACGTCTAGTTTTGGATAGTTTTTTGTAATTTTAAAATTTTAGCTCGAGATAGTGCCCAAAATCTTTGACTGTGATAGATTTGCTGCCAAATTTGCTATAAAATGAACTTTTGTCTGCGGAATTCGCTTGAATATTAAATCTTCTGTCAATTTTTAAGTTTTTCGGCAACAAGTCGCTTCGCGCGCTGGAATACAAGTAGTTTGAAACTAGGCTTTTTTTAATTCATCTGCATATAAGTTTGTATCTCTTTGGTTTTTTGTGCTTTTCTTTGAAAATGACCTTGTTTTTCTTTTTTTCAAAATGAAATAATAATTATCGGTTCACAGATAACGAAAAAATGCATTTTATAGTAACAATTACCGGGATTACGATAGCTACGCTTTTTAAAGTTATTTTTATCTTATGAGACCAACTTTCATTTTTTTGTGGGTTCTTATTTTTTGTGAATGACGATAACTATTTTCACCATTTTTTGAAAGCAAATTGCATGCAAAATAATAAGATATCAGGATACAGGAACATGAAAACGTGTTTTGGCTCTAAACACTGCAGGACTTGTACCACGAGGGTACAGATCAGAAACTAAACAGATTTTTTTGAAAGCTTTCTCCTTCAATTTTGTAAATTGATGCTAACTCTTTAAATAATATTGCTCATATTCTTTCCGAATTGTGTTCATCACAGAAAAATAATTTTTATGCAAATAATCATGAAATTCTCTTCACGCGTAACGTTTCCGTTTTTGAATTGGAAACAATGTGAACGTGGAAAGATAAGCACGTTTAATGCAGATGTATAAATAGTTCCGTTATTCCCTGCATATTAGTTTAAAATCAGGAGGCATCCGCACTTTTTCTGAACAGCCCGATCTTTTAGTATAAATTTCATTTCTACTGCCACTTTTGTTGATATAATCATATTATTATCAACTTTATTATTACCATTATTATTATTATTATTATCATTATTATTATTATTATTATTATTATTATTATTATTATTAATTAATTATTATTATTATTATTATTATTATTATTATTATTATTATTATTATATATTATTATTATTATTATTATTATTATTATTATTATTATTATTATTATTATTATTGTTATTATTATTATTATTATTATTATTATTAATATTATTATTATTATTAATATTATTATTATTTTTATAATTGTTATTATTAATATTAATATATATAATAATAATATATTATTATTATATATTGATGTTGTTGTTGTTGTTGTTGTTATTGTTAGTTGTTGTTGTTGTTGTTGTTGTTGTTGTTGTTGTTGTTGTTCTTATTGTTAGTCTATAGAAAATTTCAGAAAATGTTTTTAAAAAATCGTTACAATAAAATTTATTATTACTATATTACTATAAGAATTTTCGGGCTAAATATGCTAGCTATCAGTATCACCGTCATATAGAAGCATAGGAATCTGGAAACTTTTGTTTAAGTATTCTAATACCCTTCAGAGACAAGAGGAATCATTGTGCGCTTTTTTTACGAATTTTTATGCCAATGAATACAGCTCGATGAAAAACGTTGAATTGCCTTAACCATACATCTTTTCCGGCATTTTTGACCTATCTAAATTTTTTAGTGCCCCAAAATTATACCATAATTTGAACGCTGTCTATGTATAATTGCTTTCATCGTTAAACGCCTTTTCAGCTTATTAAGAGTACATACGAACATGTAAATTGAAAGAAGCTTTTGTCATTTATCTTTTCATATTAGATCAAATATGTATACTTAAATATTGGATATCTGATTTCATCCGACAATCGTAGCAATTTTGATGTTAGAATGAACTAGGAATAATGCACTCATATCATTAAGTGACAAATTAAATTCTTTGAAGAGTCTTTTTTACAGAATTGTAACATATGCATAGAGCGTGAAATATTGTGGACTCTACGGCCGCGCATAACATCGCACAATTATACTGTAAATTTGTGCATTTTTGGAAATTTTATCAATGCGATGAATCGCTTAGAAACAATAACGCTGAAAATATGTTCCATTGATCCACACACGATAGCAAACGGTTTCCGAAAATCCCAATATTTCATACAGATCTAGATCGCCAAACATGGCGTTGGTTTTGTAATGTTGAACAGGGGTGTAAATTTTCTTCCATTCGCCCTCTCCTTTTTTTGTGCAGGTTGTCGCGACGAGAATGTAAGGTTTAGAGCCGAAGTAATAATACCAGTCTCGTTGCCTCTCGTCCTTTACGGTGCAACCTTCTAGAACGAAACGTTCCGGATACGATTTATTTATCCACATCACGGCCATAAAATTTTCGTCTCCGTGATATATACCTGCCAAAATATCCACAGCTATAGTTCATATAATCGATGGTGTACGTTTGTTGAATTAAAATTTAATGATGACAAAGTAAGCAGCACCTACTGGTTATTCATAGGAAGCGCGTTAGCACGTACCTATAATATACTTGGGTACCCCCAACTTATGTCGCCCCCCCAAAACCAGCACCGGTACACTTCTGTATTGTACGGTTTTTTAAAGGATAGATAATAAATCATTCGATGTGGCCATTTTTTTATTTTTTACGCTTCTACCCGGAGTGTAAAGATCGTGTAAAGTTTTACCGTAACGTTATAACATACTTTTTTAAAGTTTTGGTCGGTTGCCAAAGTTCCTTAACTCAGTTTAGAAATCTGTTTAATCTGTTTTTTTAAATGTAGACGACTAAGTAAGCTCGAAACCGCTATTTTATCTTTTGAAAAGTTACTTATTTCCAGAGTTACATTGTAAAGAGTGTAAAGAATCAGGGGGTTGAAAAATCCCATTGTGGCCTGTTTTTATTTTTGCGAACAACTGCGGTTATGAGTCCCAAAAAATTTACTCCGACAGAAATGTATACAGCTCAAGGACTACTTTTGGCTTACCAGCAAACTTTTTGTACACTCACAGAGTCAGATATGGGTGTTCGAACTTAACACTCTAGTGGATGGTGTAAAGAACAGATTTTGTCTAAGATTTCTCCGCCGATTTTTCCGCTTATAATCGAGATAAATTAAAAAAAGATAGAAACAAAGTACCTCATAAGAGCTACACGTCGCTGAAATGGCGTTAAAAAGCTCAATATTGAGACATTTATGGGGGTGTAAAGTTCGAAATCAGGGGGTGCAAAATGGGTGAAAAAACGTTTCTTTCTTATTTTGATTCGTAAATACTCGAATATTTTGCGGAACAGAAGTTATACACATACAAACGTTGGGTACGTCAAACGCCTTTCTGTCTTATTTTTTCCGCAAATTCCACCGGTTATGAGTCTGGACATAAGACAATTCTAGAAATATACCAAGAGTCCAACGTAATACATCAGTCGGAAGCGCTTGTTTATGCTCAGCAGTAGTGTAAAGTTGTTTAAATGCAAGATTTATTTGTCTTAAGAGCACTGTGGATACTTAATTTTTCATGAATGTTGATTGTAATATCAGAGTAATATCAGAATTACGAATCCGACTAAAATCTTCTTTACACACAGTAATTGTGTAAAATTATACTGCAACTTAACTTGAGTTCTAGAACCTTGCGGATGCCTAATTTTTTAAATGTTCCATCTGACTTTTAGTTTTCTATACAAACAGTAGTTGTGTAAATTTTTGCACTACTTATTTATTGTTAATGTGTAGTTCAAACTCCAAATTAATTTTACTCCCAGAGCGTTGAAAAACGTGAATTTTTTCAAATTGTGTTCCGTAAGGTCAGGATTAAGAATCTCACTGTACGTTTACCTTACATCCAGTGGTTACGTATAGTTTACACTTAAAATTAAATTTAGTTTCAAAGCGTTGCAGAAGCTTAGTTTTTACGAAATGTTCCAAGGAACACCTGGATTACGAATCTGAGCGTACAGTCCGAGACACAATCAACGTTCCTCAACAGGTTCTATTTCTCCACCGATTGATTTTCCGGGGGCTAAGATTAAAGCTCTCCGCTCCAGTACTGTCTACAGCCCTCCATCAAACAGTTGCTGTCGACTAATTAATCGATTTCTACTCGTAATGTGGCCAAGACGCTCGAATCTTAGCCTTCAAAAAATTAACTAATTGAAAAATAAATTGCTCAAGGGACTTTAATTGTGTCCCGGACTCTAAGCGTTCTCTACGCTCAATAGTTGAGATAAAGTTTATGCTGAAAACTTTTGATCTGTATAAAGCAGGTAAGGGTGTCTTGTGTAAATATGATAAAGCTGATGTTCAAAACAATTTTGTTTTCCGCGTCTAGAGCTGCTTTCAGTATTGTGGCATGTTACAGTATGTGTTAAATGACTGATTTACTCAAATCATGCTAATTAAAAGTAGTGTACTAGCAGAGAAAAATGCAACAATGGAAAAAAACAGACGAATATACTTAAGGTTGTGGTTTTTTAATTATGTAAAATTATGAGACAAGGAAAAAGCTACCTATGAATATGCCTAAAGCTTCAAAATCTGCTAAAAAATCAGACTTTCTCTAAGCGATGCAAAAAACGAAGTATATTCTGCAGCCTCTGAAACAGTGTAACCTTCTTTAAATAATTGTCAATGCTTCAGATAAGAATATGTAAACATAATCTAAAATATTTACGTTTTGTAAATTGCTTTCAAGTTGCAACGCTGACTTGCTTCGTGTCATGAATAATAGAAAACTAAGTACGATTATATTTAAAGGTGTTTTATTTTGTTTTCATGAGCATTTAGCAAGCAAACCTGGCATGAATTGATTAGTGCGCGCGATCATTGCGGGCATGGAACTGTACCTACATGTAGTCTGTTTCACGGATGTTTAAGCGTTTCCTACTGCTTTGAACCAACAATTTCTCTCTCTTGAATGCATCAATTTTTGCTAATTCATTCATTGGCTCACAAACTCGCTCCTAGTTTACTCCATCTACTTTCCAACAGCTACTGCATAGCTAACTTGCTGCTTTTTCAATCGTTTTTTCTTGTTTAATAATTTATATCAATCTGCTGGCCACAGAATATACTTCGGTTTTTCCCTACTCCCCTCCTTTTACATTCTTAATAATCCACAACCCTGAGTATATTCGTCTTTTTTGCTCCATCGGTGCATTTTTACAAACAATTAGCTATGAGCTGTTACTAAGATGAAGAAAAGTTATCGCTGTTAACGGGCAATGACGTTAAAATCTGGACCATAGATGCGCGGCATGGCCGATCAGGGGAGAGACCGTTACACTCCTAGGTGGGCAGCACCGAAATTCGGGGGAAGGGTGCAAGACCTTTTAAAGGTTAAAGTAGTAACGCCGCGCGTTACTAGTGGTCAAAAAATGGTCATAAAAATAGTGGTATGGCGAAAAACACCAATTTTTAACGTTTCTCATCGAGCACTGTCTAATGGCATCTAAAAATTGCAAAAAACAAGAAAAAAATTTGAAAATCGAATTCTGGGGTGGAATATTTTGGTTTCTGGGGCGGGTAATTCGGCCTTTTGGAAGGGTGCATACCCCCTAGACTCCCTACGCACACGTGTGGTTACGCTGAAAAAAAATCATTCCATCCAAATGAAAATAAGGCCTGAACTTTGGATCAATATAATACTCCTATGTTCATAATGGAACTGGTGTGGCGTTGTCAACGTTAGTGAGAAAACATATCGTTTTAGTTTTCATTAACAATATTTTTCCAGAAGAAACAACGTACCGTTATCGAAAAAGATGACCCCAAGAAATATCGTTAACGATATTAATACCATTTTATGAATAATATTTAGCATTTTTCTTGTTTTCATGCCTTTTTTGTTCTTTACGTTGTGGACAATGGACTAATATTTTAAAAAGCGGCCGTTTTACGCTGTAGCCTAGGTTTTAAGACCAGGTAGCAGCCAAACTCTTTGGGGATGGGAGGTCAAAATCGTCAAAAATCCTAAAACAATTTGCCACAAATTCAATGCTGGGGGCTGTCGGTTCGTGTGGCGGGAAAGTTCGGATTCTAGGAGGGGAAAGTTAGCCCTTCCAAATGTCCTTCCATGCCCACATGTGCCAAGCCGCCTGCCTTTGACTTGAAAGGTATGGGGTTCGATCTGATCTCAGCCGTGCGCGCGACTTTTTCGTGCACTACTTGGTCACTTCAAGCGAAATTTGAATCGCAATAATGCCAAGCAAATGTTATAGGAGTACTATACTACGCAGAAGCATACAAGGCAGCAATGTGATTCTGGCGAGATGGGTGATCTGAACTATTGTGATCTTTGTGGAATTTTTCGACTTCTATGGGTGCAAGCCTTCCTCACCCCCACTCTTTCCCGCCAACGTGTGTGCTGGAGACCAGACCAGATAGCACGAGAGGCTGGCATGCGTGTTCTGAGGCTCTGAGGGGCTAGTCAATCCGCCAGAATGGCAGCTGACCCCCTCGCTAAATGGCCGCTGTGCCTCCCAGAATTGTCGATTTGTTTCATAGAAATTTTAAAAAAGTGTGCCCTTTTAAGCGTTTTTAGCTTATTTTTGGCTCAAAACCCAAATTTTTGATGCTTAGTTCCAGATACACATTTTTTTACTATATTTTGTTCAATTTATATGTTTTCGGAAAGTTTGTTTTGATGTTCTAGAAAGAACAAGCATTGCCCAAAACATCGAAGAAACAGTGTTTTTGACGTTTACCCAAAATAAATCGCTTTTAGCCCAAAAAAGGCACATTCTAAAATTTTTTAGGCCTGACTCCCCTAATAGACTTCGCATGGTATGAAGGGGGCGGTTACTAAAAAAATGCCTATTGCCGATAGGCTGAATTTTTGCATTTTCGAATCATTTTCACTGTAAAAAAGTCTGAATTTTGAAAAGAACTTTAGAAACTAATGTTGGTACATCTAAATCTATACTCATCTGTCGCTTGAGTAGTTTTACTCTCACTTGTTCATCTAGCTGACACATATTGCCGAAAACAGCACTTTTCTTGTAATTTCCATGTTTCTAGTTTCTACTACATGTGCTATACCAATGTAGGTACATGAGCTGAAAAGCTATAGTCTTTTACACGTAGAGAGAGGCCATCTAAAGGACTTACATACACTGACCATTTTCTACGTACACACTGGTAGTATGAAAAGCTCGAATTTTATGGTCACTAAAAACTTGTTAAAAAACCGCACGTCGAATAAAATTGACTGATAGACGGAACCGGCTTATCATTCACACTGCACTCGCCCATTATTCAAGCTTCAATTTTTGATAAGCATAGATAGGTGAGTACCTATCACACGTGGCGTTGGGGGGCGTTCGGGAAGGGGAAGCACCCCCTAGAGACCAAAATACCCCGCCCAGAATTCAATTTTTGAAATATTTTTCTGAAATTTTTTGATGCGATGCATAGTGCTCAATCAGAAAGTTGAAAAATGGTGTTTTTCCGCCATACCACCATTTTTAGGTCATTTTTGACCTTTGAAAAATCTTGCACCCCCCTCCCAGAATGTTGGTGCTGCCCACCTGTAGTACCTACTACCTACTTTATTAGATTTTAATTCGAAATTTAGGTATTAGAAACGGATTAAAATTATGTAAATGCGAAATCCAAATGACAGAGTGTGGAATGAACAACTTTTACAACTTGTATTTTTATTATCAAATTCGAAATAACTGTGTTTCACAGAAACAGTTGTTGTCCTGTGATTCACATTCCCTAAAGGATAGGCATCTGCACAATCTAAAATTCAATTATAAATGTCTTTGAAAAAGCTAGAGAGACAATTGATACTGAATCGAAGTCAGTCTAGAAGCACATTTCGAGGAGCAGCACCTCAGCGCTGTCTATCTGTCTACACCCTTCCTCCCACTCAGCCGACAAACTCCTAACTAAACTAGTACAGTATATAGTCAAATAGGTTGAAATCAGAAAAATTAACGTTATTTGGTCGACATTATATACCAAAAATTAATATCGTTCTTAATAACGACGATAGTCGAGAAAAAATATTGTTTCGTTAAGGACGGCTCAAAAAGCACGTCGTTAACGATATTTTCCGTTTTAATATCGTTAACCGTTAAAACCCTAACCTGACGCAGCTGACCAATATTGTTAGGTATTTTTTGAAATTGTTGTTGTGTAAGCGAGGATGGCTTGTCATTGACTTTACATAAAAATATCTCATATATGGAGGATAAAAATTTTGAGGCGCTTTCTGAGGCATTTAAACCCGCAAAGCTATGTTATTGGCTGCGATATATTGAATCAGTCAGTCCTGTATATATATTTGTATCATACTGCCTTTGTTCCAAAAGCTGTAGCCTTTATGTACATTTTTGTTGGTCACTATACACATACTGATTAGACTGGCTATCGTGCCTTCAAATTCGATCAAAATAAAATCATCATATTGATAATGCGCGTATTCAGATTGGATCAACATACAATTTTCGAGTTGAGTATATATAAAAATTTTAGCTTGAGTCGTGCAGTACTTTGCGCTGATCTAACATGAAACTTTTACCTAGGTAAGTAAACTTAAATGTTTATGTTGATCCAATAATTAATTTTTTCTTATTTAATAGATTCTGGTCAATGTCAATTGTTTTGAAAGAAATTTCCCGATTTGCAATTATCTTTTGGCCTTCATTTGGCCCCTTTTTTCCGCACAAAATTTCCTATTTCTCCATTCTACGATAGACCCTCACGAGCATGTCTGGTCAGAACTCAGAAAGCTAATAGGACAAAAAAATCTTCACAAAATGGGTGGCGATCAAAATTGTCAAATTTTAACTATAGTCTGATCTATTCCAAACGATCCATTTTCGCTAAAGGCTTATGACTGTGTTTCTATTTTTGATGCACAACAAACTCTCGTAGCGGATCTCTATTTTTCAAATTGATGTTTGATGCTTCGCTAAACCTGCGGCCACCCAAGAAACTGCAACAACAACTTAAAACTTAAACCGTAAAATATTCTGCTACAGTAATAAGTCGTGAAGCAAACATGATCCGTTTTGGAATGGAACAGACTGTAGTTGGTCGCCCATACCAAAGTATATTACATGCAATGCCAATTTTTTATTCATTGTCATGTCTAGACTAGACCAAGCTGAAAAACGTATTGAATACTGCTAAGCGAAGTAATATGCTGTACTTTCAAGTTTTTCTAATCTTTTTCTTACTTTTACTGCAAGTTTCCAAACATTAGTCTACCTTACCCTTAAGTTGACTTGTTCTACATCAAAATCAATTACCCATATCCTGATCCATCAGCAAGATTCTGTTATAGACCGTGCCATTTATTCCGGAACATTTCACAGTGCCCTCTCCTTTGTAACAATAATCGCCAAAGCCCTTGGACGCGTGCTGCGCAGTCACATACGAATTACCAATCAACATGTAAATGATTATTGATGAAATCCGTTTCATAACTCCCCTGAGAAATTTACAGACAGTTTTAAATTTATAAACTCTGACGGATAAAATAATAGTAGTCAGCATTACATAGGCAGGAGACTATTTCTGGGGGAGGGGTCGAAAGTCGGCAAAAATCCCAAAATAAAGCAATTTCTTGCGCGGGGTTTCAGATTCTGGTGGGGGTGTAAGCACTTCGATTCCTGTGCTAATAAGTGGTGGTCAGTATTCTGTCTCTACTTCCATGTATTTTCATTCTTATGTGCCGAATGGCATACTCGTATGTATGTTCACTAGAGAGCAGTTACGTAGCTGGCTGTCCTACTTTGAGGGGGACCGACACCAATTTTGCGGGGTCTAAACCCAAAAACGCCAAAACTTTCTCGAAATAACCTTCAAAAAGTTTTATTTTTCCGGTTTTTTCTGAATTTTGGGGGTCCGGATCCCCCATTCCATCCAGAGCTACGTGTCTGCTGGAGAGGCGCGCAGGTATCTGAGGGTGTACCAGACATGAACAGCACGAAAATTCTGGGGCAGAAATGAAACCAAAACTTTTCAAAAGTGCCCTTTAAAGCAACGTATTTGGCGATTTGGCATCACTCATGCTTCCCAATTTCTCGAAAATAAAAAATCTTTGAAAAATATGAAAAAATTGAGTAACTAAAAAAATGTAGTCGAAAACGAGTATATGGCGGCAAGCTTCGAAAATTTCGCCTTTTTATTGCATTGAACTTTCTATACAATTTGTTTAAAAAATCAAAGGTCATTTGAGCAATTAAGAGTCCTTAAAGCCGTATATGGGCGGCACTAAAGCTTTTTTTGGGGCGGGGGGGAGGGGTGCAAGAGTTTTTCAAAGGTCAAAAAATGGTCTTTAGAAATGGTGGTAGGGCGAAAAAACACTATATTTTAACGTTTCTCATCGGTCAAGATTTAGTGCCTGTTATTACACTGAACGTTGTCGTATGTTCCGGACTGTTGTGCTAAAACATATGACAACTTGCTTATGTTATAACAGAGGCAAATCAATCCCTAAGAGACCTTTAGGGAATATGATTGTTCAAATTTCTTAGCGAGGGTTAGGCTTCATGCCCCGCTTATGTAGCCCTCATTCCGCTGATTTTCCAAATCCTATTATCATACATTTTTTATAATTACAACTGATGTTTATATGCGTAATTAATTTTTATTTTTATAAGAACCTTTCACCTTTGAACTGATTTACATTGTAATGTCGGATAATTTCTGCTTCGTTCCTCGTGCGTCGCACAGTATGTACCACCTTTCTTGCACTATGAGTGAGTGATTGTTTTTCCATTTCCATAATTTCGTTGTTTGTTTTTTCGCAAGTTTGAAAAATTCAAATAAAAATGAGATGCAAAGGCATCGATCTGATCTTTTAATAATTAGTCCATTTGTTTTTTCTAATATTTACAAAAATTCTCTGCCGCCAATTTTCTTCGATGTAATTTCACCGCGCCAATTGATCATTCGATTTCAATGAATAAAAGAATTTTAATTTTCATACAATTTTATTCAACTGAATAATTTACAAGGAATTTGAGGGTCTGATCTGACTTTTTTATATTATGGGTTAAGCTCGATGAGAAATGTCATGTTGTATTCTGATCTCTTTTCAGCTCGATTAGGACAAAGAACAAATCTAATCTGACTTTCTCTTTCCTACTTGTATGACATTCGAAGTGATTCAGACAAGTTTATCCGAAAGATGCATGCTATCATGAATGCAACAACTCTAAATTTTAGTAGGCATAAATTTTTCGGCACCTGTTATTCTTGAATAACCTTTGAACTCCGCAAAATTGGCATAACATTGTAATGAATTGATGTAAAATTATAGGAAATTCTGGGAAAAACACCTGATTTTCAAACTTACTAGTGCTTTTGCTGATTGGACGTCGTAACTAGAGCGTACAATAGTGACAACCGTAAATGCAAAAAAAGCTCGGAAAATATCTTTGAAAATAAAGTTTTGCAATTGTGTTCGTCGATGCTTTCAGATTCGTAGTTTATCAACCGAAGGTATTTTATAATAATCATCACGTTTTTTCGATGGCGTTCAGGCGTATAAAAAATTTGAAACCAGAAGGCTCTGCTTTTTTAGCTGTCTCTGTGTATTGCAAATATACAGTAAAAATTGGAAAGCTTTTGAATAATAAAAAATGAGCAAAAGGGTTCTGGTTTAAAAGTGGAAAAGCTTAAATTTGAATAGCGCATGATAGACCACAAAACTCATATAAAGACGAGAATGAGACCCTTTTATAAAATTATTCATACTTTTGATATTAGCAATTTCAGACTCAAACTCTTGAATTTTTAATTCTTTTATGTTATAATGAGTCTCTAACTACGCTTCATATACATAAGTACTTACATCCTAATTAATCGTGAATCAATGTGACAAATTGTGCTAATCTTTGCGCAAATTTTGTTTCAACATACAATTAATGCGTCGAACGAAATCATAGGCAGCGCGGTAGCGCAAACCTCAAATATGCTTGGTACCCCTAACATATGGTACCCCTAGAGCACGACTGAGACATTTCTGAAAGATGCGGTTTTTTTTTAATGGAAAGATTATTGAAAAATACTATACAGAGTTTTTCGTTGCACCCAATACCGATCCTCAGTGTATGAAATTTTTGGCGTAACTTTATCACATTAAAAAAATGTTGGTGGTTTTCAAAAACAATTTTTAGACAACTCAGCGTTAACGCCTCATACAATTTATTCGTATAGAATTGTAACGCATTTTGGTCGGATTTTCGACTTTTTACGTCTGCCAACCACTCCATTAGTCGCGTGAAAACTTTTGGATACAAAAGTATTACGTTTAAAGGCTGCGATGCTGAACATGAAACCGGATGGTGTAAAGTAAATACGAAGTTAGATCTAGCGGTTCAAAGTTTACACTCTGCCGGCGGACAAAAAAATACATTTTTACGTTTGTTTATTTTGCCAAGTTCACCCGCTTATAAATCAGGACGTGCAAAGCATTCTTAAATAAGGCACGTCTCAATGGTTCCACATGATGCTTGGACGCGTTTCTCTAAAATCAATACAGCCTTAGGTCTGAAGGTGTAAAGCTTAAATTCTGGTAAAAAATAGCACGCTTTTGTCGATTTTTTGTCAGCAAGCTTCTCCAATTATGAATCGGGTTGTGCAGACTATGCCAAAAACTGAGTACGTGTCGGCATTTACAAACCGCACTTGATTGCGATTCACTACACTCGAGTTATTACTGGAGGTGTAAAGTACCAGCACTGTGATGAAAAAATCATTTTCGCAATTATTCTACCAGCTAAGTTCTCCGGTTGTGAATTGGTATTTCCGCTAATGTAAAAAAACAAAGAACATTTAAATATTTACACATACCAGTAAGATGCGTCCTTTACACTCAATATTGACTTAGTCCTGAGGTGTAAAGTCCTAGGTCTTGGTTTAGTAGAATGTTTTTGCGTCGCTTTTGTTCAAAATTTCCTTCCATTATGAGTAGGGGTGTGATCTCAAGTCTAAGAATGCTTTATGATTCATTCTACTTGACGAAATGGTTTGCATTCACAGGTGGAGTATAATTTACAGTATTGGTTCGTTTTGCTCTCAAAATGTTGTGGGGGGCCAGTTTTTATAAAACGTCACTTGGAACATCTGGAATACAAATCAGATTTTCAACATTTTTTACACTTAACGGTTGTGTAAAGTTTACATTTAAATTTGAATCTATAGTCTGTTTCATTCCGAATGGTCCATTTTTACTTTACGGCTTATTACTGTGGCAGAATATTTTACCGCATAATTTGTTGCGGCAGTCTTTTAGATACGCCACATGTTAAGCAAGGTGTATTAAACATGAAGAGTTCAAAGCAAACAACTATTACGAGAGCATAATTAAGATACCATTTGTGCATTGAAAATCTATTATAGTAATAAAACGTTAGCAAAACGGACTTTAGCTACAGAGTGTTGCTGAAGGTTGAGTTTTTAATGTTAGGCATGAGTATTCCTCCATACTAACAGGATTATAAACTTAATCACAATTCTCTTTACACCCTCTAGTTGCGTACATTATACACTTTAGCCTAATTTCAGCAGCTCGATGAGATTGTATAGTCTATTTCAAGAAAGCTTGTGCATGGAAATCAATTTTTAGCGATCTGTGCGAACAGCTACAAAAGTGGTTCCTAGGCAGCTTAGTGTAATATAATTTTGTATAGTAAAACTTCGAATGCTGATCAATTGCTATGCACAGTACCATAGTTGCTACTTCAGTTCAGAGCGCTGGAATTAATTTTTCATTTATATCGACTCGAGAGTTGTGATCCATGCACAAGGTTTCGGGAAACAGACTATAGCTTGTGCAAGCTAAATTTATCTACAAACTGTTCTCCGCATGATAACGAATCACACCTTGTATTTTGCGACTCAACGGCTAAGAAAGATTCAAAAAAATTAATTTCATATTTCAAAACATTGTAGAAGAAAAAATAAATTTTAATTTCAAAACATTGTAGAACATTTTATTGAATTTTTCCCTGTGAATTTCATATATTTTATTCGGCTAGTTATCTATGAGGTTATTGACCAATGAAATCAAATCGTTTTAATTAAAAGCAGGCTACTTTCAAAGTAAAATACATCCATGGAAGGAAAAGGATTATATGCTAGGATAGCTGATAATTGAAGACACAAAAAGGAACGGTCTAGGAAAAGTCACTTATGATTGCCAAAATCATCAGAATCTGCTAAAAATCAGGAATTCTCTAAGCAACACAAAAACTCGTGGTAATTCTGCGGCCTCTGGAAAAAGAAAGTGTCCTATTAAAACATTTTTTACTGATTTGGAGAAAGGCTTGAATAAATTTTAGGCCTGTGGTAAATCAATATTCAGTTGAACACAGTCTTTTACTTAGATGAATTATTACATTCTCATCATGCTCTTTATTATGGCTTTACACCTATAACTGTTTGGTGCTAACCTGTTTACGCCCGCTACTGCCTTGCCAATATAGGAGGGCAGCACCAAAAATCTGGGGGGTGGGGTGTGGCGTGATTTTTCAAACGTCAAAAAAATGGTCTTAAAAATGGTGGTATGGCGAAAAGACACCATTTTTCAACATTACTCATCGAGCACTATCCATTGGCATCAAAAATTGCAAAAACAAGAAAAATTACAAAAATTGAATTCTGGAGGGGTTATTTTGGTTTCTGGAGGGCGTAGTATTCGGCCTTCTGAGGTTGCATAGCCCGAACCCCTTCCCCTCCCCCACGCTCACGTATATTTGCCACGCTTTTATATAATTACAACAGCAGTCGTTCAGACTTGAATTTAATCAAGGTTAGTAAACAAAATGACCTGTCGTTTTCTTTAATTTAGATTGATCAATTCGTTTAAAGAATAAACTGTTGTGCTATTTATTTCTCAAACTTAGGTCGCAACTACCTCCTGTAGGCCGCAGAATATACTTACACTTTTGTGTTGCTTGGAGAAATCTGATTTTTAGCAGATTCTGATGATTTTTTGCATGCATAGGTGACCTTTTTCTAATCCGATCTTTTCATGTCTTTATTTATCTGCTAATTCAAGTATTTTTTCCATCGGAGCATTTTTCTTTGCTAGTTCTAATAATTGTCAAACAAGAATAAAAAGTGTGAAAAGCACTTCGGGTCAGCCTGTAAATTTTTTGTTTCATTTGTCTACCTTTGCAAGGACATATTAGATACCGCAAATTTAATATAGTTACGCTATTTCAGACATTTTGAGGCTATTTTGGCTCAAAAATCGTCTGTCCGATCCCTCAGACTGTCTGAGCCCCAGGTCGACAACGCTGTGCACATGATTACAATGTGCAATGCCAAATCAATAAGAGCCTGGCTACGTGTACCCAAAATTTTATTCTGTTCAAACAGATACGATAGGCTCTCGTACAAAGCAACCCATATTTCATTTAATTTAGTTACCTAAAGAATTGTGAACACCGATTTCTTGTTGCACAATCGACTATTTTCTTGAAGTGCGAATTATGAAGGCGGCTTATAATCAGATTTCTATTCTTAATACGCACGCATTGAGTGAATTTCGAAAATACAAAAAATTGTGCAAAAGATTTTCTTGAAATCATGCGCTAATTTTTTAAAATTAATTTTATACCAACAGTCTGTGCCACTTTATTATGGCAGAACAACCCCTGAAACAATTTCACTTGCATCTTCTTATTTATTTATTTAAAAAAAGATATGCACGTGCGGGTTTTAGGTCTAATACGAAATGGAGGCAAAAAGTCGATGACGTGAATCATAAATTTTCTGCAAAACTGATTAAAATTGACCAGACTGCGAATAAGTATAATTTTTATGATATTTTAGTATTTTATCCTGTTATGCCGTTATTGACTGTAAGAAAATTGTACCATACAGGGATTACCCGAAGCATACAATTCCGGATTACCGACCTGCACAGGTTTTAAAAGCCTAGCGAGTGAAAGATAAATACAATAAAATTCTGCTTTTTAATATTTGATAAAATTTCGAAAATATATGTTATTTTTAAATGTTGAAGGTTTTGTCCAAAAATAAGATGTACGAGTATTACTTGAGTTCTTAAACGAAGAGCATAAAATGACAATTTCTGAATGGATTTTCATAACGAAATACGCTTAAGGCTGCGACCATACCTAGGCGTGGGGGTATGCACATCCCCCTAGAAATCAAAATACCCCCCTCCCAGAAACCGAAATACCTCCCAGAATTCAATTTTTGAAATTTTTTTTGTTTTCTTTTCGCAATTTTTTGATGCCAGTAGATAGTGCTCGATGAGAAACGTTGAAAAATGGTGTTTTTCGTCATACCACCACCTTTAGAGCCGGTTTTTGACTTTTGATAAAATCTTGCACCCCAACCCCCAGATTTTTGGTGCCGCCCACCTATGGCTGCGACTGAGGTAAATGCACATTGAATTTTATCCGAAATTTTTGTCTACCCGAATATAATGAGGCGATACTAGCAAGAAATGGGGAATTCAATTAAGATAGGAGCCTCGGTGAATTATTACCGCATTAGCTCTCTATTTTTACCATTCGCGCCTAGGTTGATTGAATTCTGAATAATTTATCGTCTGAATTATAACCAAAAATAAAACTATCATGTTGATCGAATCATTTATGTCACTTATGCAATGTCATGCATTAAAATATTAACTTTAATAGGTTTCTACAACTCGCTTCTTACAATTGCAAGTCGACTTCCTGCACATATGCTATCATTTTCAATTATTTATTTTATATCAGTCGCGCGATGTTATAATTAATTTTAAATAAGGTGTATCTGGCTGCATTAAATTTAATCAAATGACGTCCAGTTTAGGTTAGGCATGTCCTCAAATTTTTCATTAATATAGCAGAAATCCCGAAATCACCATACTTATTTATTTCTTACCATTCTTATTCGTTTTGACATTTCTCTCCTTACCTTCTTACCACCCTTGCTATGCATTTCTGCCTAATTTGTACTTAACATTCGTGCAAGAGTAACAGGGTTCAATAATCGGAATTTAATTATGGAGTTATCTCAGCTAATCAGGAAGCCGTGTAGAATGGGTTGGGCTGAGTAATTTATTTTTGAGAGATGTTATAGCAGTTCTTAGGGTTTGTGTGACATATATATTTCTTTGTTTTCGCTTTTGTATATCATTTTAATTGAAAATAATGTACAAGTAGAAAGTAGAAAAAATAATTTAGGCACTAAGTGCTGTCTCAAGAAAAGGGATATTCAACATATATCAGCATGAGTTGAAAATTTTTTCTCGCGAAAATCGGCTTAGCTGAGAGCATCTGAAACCAATCATCCAACAAGTTTGCTAATCCCCTTCCATGAAGAATAAAAATTGATAGCCAGCTAAATTACTGAATGTAAAATCAGGAATAAAGTAATAAATGCTCGTCATTAATTGATAAATAATAATAATGAATAGCAAGATAACATTATGCATATACAAAGGAAATATACATTGCATTATACATAGTATGCATTTTAACACGCATTACGTATGTAAATTACAGACTGTACATCTTCCATCTAAAATTTACGTTTCATATTTACTGATACATTTCTCATCTGTAAATTACATGCATATTTCCTGATTTTCATAGTAATTTGCGTACTCGCTATTTTTGATGTATTTGTTTAGGCGTAAGCGAATGAACTTATCGGGGCAAAATTCCAGCGAAATTTCGATTGATTGCTTTGATATTTCGCCTGCTTCTATCGGGAGCTTACTGATGCTAAATTGCGTCCTGTTTGTTAATTACGGGTTAACGATTTTGACGTTGATTTTATTCAAGAAACAATTTACCGGGTCCTATTACGCATTGACGAAAGCTTTGGCTATCAGCGATCTTATTATTTTGATCGTTACGTTTTGTTTGATCGGATCGAGACTGCATGCGCATCAAAAGCAGAGACTAATTTTTGTCCGATTTGTGAGATATTTTAATTTCGGCCTTGGCTATTTCCCCAGTGGATTTATTCACGTTTTCATAGCTATAAATCGATTCGCTGCGATCGTTTTCTTTGACAAGTACAAATGCGTTTTCACAACAAAAAGGTATAAATTGTGTTCATGGAGCAATGTAGCCAAGTAAGTGAGGGTCAGGGTAAGAATTTATTTTACTCCTGGACATAGGGATCTGGAAAGTGTAATACTGGCAAAATTCCCAAAAACTTGTTGCCAAAATTCGATTCTGGGAAGTCTGACGGATTCCCAGGGTCTAACACCCCGCCTGCCCCATCTCCCACACCCGTCGTACAGTCTGGACCAGACATGCAGGGGTGAGGGGTAGGGGTTATAAACTCCCAGAATAGAAAAATGGAAAATATTGTGGAGAAAATGAGGCAAACTGAAGGCCAAAAACGGATGAAAATTGAAAAGTTTCTTCAAAAGTGCTTCAAATTTACCAGAAACTGTGTAATAACGTACGTTTAACGCTACTTTGACGCTTTAACCAGTTTTTCAGGTCAAATTGGCCCAAAGAAGCTCAATTTTGATCACACCCTCCGCAAATCGGCTGCCCCCCCTTCAGATCGGCCATGCTGTGCATCCACGGCTGTGGACCCTAGAATCGGATAGACCCTCCTGAAAAATCCTCTAGACAACATCTTTGAAATTCAATAATTTTATTACTTCTGAGAGGAAATCATAATTAAATATACTAAAAAAATTGTAATTTAATCACACAAAAATTAGAGAAATCAATGATATTATAGGTAATAAATGAAAGTAATAATACAAATATGTTTCAATTATTTTGTCAATAACTTAAGTATATTTTATCCTATTGAATATTGAAAAAGTATCAATAATTAAATTTCAAAATTAATTTTGAATCTTATATGTAATTTTTATCAATAAATTTTGGTAATCATTATGAAGAGATGAGGATTTGCCCTATCAGATCCCCCGCCGGATTCCGGTTGTTGCCTGTATGTACTTTAAACCCTAAAGAATTCGACTTCCTAGAAATAAATTTGTACATTATTTGCGGGATATCAGCATAAGGCATCCAACTGTAGCCTAGTAATTTGGTAGCTGGCCGTGTATTAACAGCTTCAAAGTCATCTAGTGGTCATATTTTGATTAATTCCTTTATAATGTGCGACATTATTTGGCTATGCTATCGGAAATTTATTAAAAGAGTCAACAGGAAAATCCTAAACATTCTAGCGGCATAATAGGACTGTCACGCATGTTGATGTCACAAAAAATCCCATTAAAAGGGATGATAAAATTAAATACAGGTGGTCAAATGTGAAAAAGTAATCCTGTTGCGCCAGTAAGGATATATCTGTAGGTAGGCAGCAAGGTCAAAAAATGGTGGCATGGCGAAAAAACACCATTTTTCAACAATTGGATTCTGGGGGTATCTCGGTTCTTTGGGGGTTATTCGAACTTCTGAAAGGGGTTGCATACCCTTCAACCGCCCTCCTCCCATGCCCACGTGTGGATATATCTGCCATGGAAAAATATGAGAATCAATTCTCAAAACCGAAAAATGCGAGAAATTGACCCTGTATAAAATATTTTTTCTAGTCAGCCGTCCTTAAATCTTATTTTACTCCGAGAATCGAATGAATGGTTACGTTTGTAATGCATTATTAGTAAAATTAGATATTTTGTTGTAATTTCTGAATTCATTTTTTATTCAACACGTTCTTTCTCACAGATCATGCTATCTAGTCATTGTGTCATTTAAAATTAGCATTCTGATGGGTGTCATCTTATATTCCTGCTATCCGGATTACGAAAAGCTTCTCTATCTTGTCGCCACCGTCGTGATGATCGTATTGATTGGTCTCTTATATCTCGTTTGCATTTTGATCTCTTTGCGAAGATACAAAATAATCAGTGGCAGTAATGCTTTGGTCGCTTACCGGACCGAAATAAAGTTGCTCATGCAAGTGCGTAAATATGTCTACGTATATAATGAAAGATTAATTATCAAGATTTTGAAGATATTACAAATCGGTCAAGTTATTTATCCCAGAACTTAATTGCTGCCTAGACGTAGAGTTTTGACAGTCCTAAACCCTTCTCGCAGTCCGAAGCACCGTTAGAATCAGGAAGATTTACCGAAATGACTTTGAAGTGTTAAAAAAGTTTTTTCTAGATTGTCCTGTGATATTAGTTAGATCTTTATAAAGAACGTCAACTACCATTTTTTTGCCCAGCAAAGAATTTTTCGGCAGTTTTTGCCTTTAAAATCGGTTGAATCCTAATTGAGGCTTCACCCGTGTTTGATTGAAATGGCAAATATATCCCGTCATTTTAATTTTAGGTCAGCAGTGTTATTCTCTCGATGAAATTACATGACTAATATAGCAAATATAAATTTTAAGGACAATTGCAGCCACTATGTGGATGTGTGGGTCTGGGAGTCTGGACTTCCCTCCCAGAATCCGGCGGACCTCCATTCGATGAAAAATTGATACCAAGATTCCCAGGAATCAAATGTTTGGTGCCATTTTTCCCAATTTGGCCACATTGGACTCCCAGAAGTTTGCTGCTGTCGATGTATGATTGCAGCCCCATACGCACAACATAATCAGTCTGGGAGTCAGCTGGAGTCGCGACACAAACGTTAAAATACTTTTAAAAAATACCTCCATATAATGTTTGAAATCGATTTCATGCATTCTGCATTCTGGCTAAAAATTTGATCTTTATCCATTTAAATCGCAATTTTCCATGCTTCCACATAACATTTCTCCTTCTGTGGATCGCAAGGCTTCTAACCATAGTTGAACGGCACTAAAAATTTAGGGGCAGCAAGATCTTTCAAAGGTCAAAAAAAGGCCTTAAAAATTCCGAAAATTTAATTCTAGGAGGGGGGTATTTTGGTTTCTGGGGGGGGGGTGTTTTGGTATCTCGGGGAAGGGATTTGCATACCGCCCCCAAAGCTCCCCCACGCCCAGGTGTGCGTATAACTAATCCTGTATACTTGCATGTCTGTTTGTATCGCCTCCATTGCGCTAGCCGTAGTAATTTGTTATATTGAAATTATTTGATTGAGAATGAATACTTGTGATGATATAAACAGAAGGAAGATCAGCATTTAATTCGCTCCATGTCTTTATTTCTCTACGAGCGCACACATGAAAAGCCTTACTAAGTGATACGTACATATACACACAGGCTGTTCTAAATTTTCGATACAAATGTCGAAAAAATAAACAAATATTATCGAGAAAGTCGTACAAAATTTTTATTCAAATGCATTTTTAATGAAAATAAAGAATATATCTTGGCGTTTTACTAAATCCCACTACTCCTAGGAAGCAGAGATCGCTAGTTGCCTGCCCATGAGTTTGCACATTGTCATTAGACAAGACAATTTGGTGTAAAGCAAACTTTTAAATACCTTTTTCTATTTAAACACATGTTTTTTGAAATAAAGGAAAGATTGTAAATGCATTTCGTCAAAAAATGTTCTCTCTTGATTATATGCACATACGTCACAGTCACAGATTTCACTAATCTACGTTTTTTGCTTAGCTGCTCATTTATCTAGAGGTTTTTGGAAATGCAAAATCTATGGGTTTTTCAAAATTCTCATTTTAATTCGTCAGTAACATATTTTATTTTTATTGACTTTTGTCATCTCCCTAATGATTTGATTTATGAATATTGAATTAGTCGTTGGCAGTTCTAGGGATTAAACTATTTTGTACCTCATAAATACGGTAATGTTTTACAATATAATTTTTCTATGCAAGTCTTTGTTTCAAATATTCTTAGTAGTCTTCTTATATACCAGTCATTAACAACATGCTTCATTTTTTACTTTTATGTTTATTCATCTGTGTGTGTCGTGTTTTCTTTTTCTATGTTTCATTTTGTCATTCTATCATTTAATCTTTAATCAACTACGAGTATGAAAATTAATTTTATTTTAAAAGTTTTATATCATATGATTTGTATTTTACGCAAATCATTTTATTCAATGCAATAATTTATTTTGAATTTGTGCCCTAGGCTATATTGAGTGGCTCAACAATACTCGCTCAGGAATTGCTTTATCACAAAATGCATTGTGATGTATACTACGACCTTGTGTACATGCTTTATGGAGGAATAAATCCCTTAATCTACATGGCTTTGAACCAGCCTTTCAGACGCGCTTACCTGCATGTGATTACTTGCAGAGCTTCGAAACTCACAAATTTGATTGGGCCAAATTGACTCAGGATGTAATTAGCTTTATGAATGTATATAATATTTATTTCATTTTCAAAAAAAACATGCGCGAAAATATTCTAAAAATATTAAAAATGAAAATTTTCAAGAATGCGAAATCCGAACGTTGTATAGAAATCTCTTGTGAAGGGAAGAAATAAACGGTTTCGTACCGTTAAACTTTTGAAGCAATGAAGTTTTTCTGATGTTTTTTCATAAACGCTTTATGCAGTAGATTTATTTAGAAGAACAAAATGAATAAGATAAGCAAGCATATCGGAATTTGGATCATAAAAATGTTAACTTGATAATTGAATCATCGTTTACATCCAATAAACATAGATTTGCTGAGGTCGTTGTGTCCGCGTATCACTAGAAGCAGTGAAGGCTTTTGAAAATATCCCATTCCTAAATTTTTCCTCTTATGAACCTACTTTGCATGGAGTGCACAATCATGCTAGACTATATCAGTGTTATAAAATAAAACTCAGTGGAAATTAAGTGGAAGTGTACTGCACATGGCCTTGTTTGACAATACGCGCTTTTCCAGATTTATAATGGAAATGACGACGGTTTACAATCGTAAGTATCATATGCACATGGACAATAACAAAAATCTGATGCTCTGCGAGGGTAATAACAAAAAAGTGCCTAAAACTTAATAATAGGTCTAGCGGATTTTGTTTATAAGGTCCATATTCTTGTGGAGAGGGTGTACCCCTCCCTTAGCGTTGGTGAAGTCCTGCAAAAAAAGATACAGTCCTAGTCCCAGTCAGACTGTCCTTTTAAAAGACTAAGTCTCAGTCAGACTAAAGGCAATATCTCAAAAGACTATGTCTTTGAGTCCCAGATATTCTCTTAAAATTCTTTTTCACTTATCAACTGAGTAACACAATAATATATAGGAAAGGCATTCCCTTTCAAAGTTTTTCGATTTTCCACTATTTTTTAATTAGTATTTTATGTACAAACATTGTACATATTATGCAGTAACAATGATAAAAGTTGATAAATGATGGTGGATAAAATCCGAGAAACGATGGATACAACCGAAAATAGAAACATGATTGTTCTAAGTCCCTAAACTGGCTTCCACAAGTAGAAATTATCATGATGAACACCCCAACCCCATTCCCGGAAAAATTTCTTCATTTAAAGGTAGCTTCAGGGTTTTTAAACAGGGTATCCCATTATTACATGTTGTGCTACTCCCTTTTTCGGTCTCCACCTTGCGGGTGGTTCAAAGTGCCGCACCGAGTTTTACCTAGTAGAGCCCATCAGGGTAATTAATTTCAGCCCCATTTTCGGGCTGAAATTAATTACTTAATGGTAGTTATAGGGCCAAGAAACTGGATACCCATTGTTACGTGTTATGCTACACCTTGTAATCACACCTGGGCGTGATGGGAGGGATTTGGGGGGAGGATGCGCACCACCCCCCCCCGAGAAACCAAAAATACCTCCCCCAGAAATCAAAAACCCCACCCAGAATTCAGTTTCTAGAATATTTTTTTCGTTTTTTTCGCAATTTTTTGATGTCAATGTATAGTGCTCGATGAGAAACGTTGAAAAATGGTGTTTTATTCGCCATACCACCATTTTTAAGGCCATTTTTTGACCTTTGAAAAATCTTTCACCCTCCTCCCAGAATTTTCTTGCTGGCCACTTATGCCTGTAACAGGCAAACTTTTTCCACTTAATAATAGTTTTAGGATCAAGAAACGGGGTGCCCCATCATTACATGTTACACTATGTTCCATTTCTGTCGGAAGTTCTCTACCCTGGCAGGGGTGGCTCGAAGTGCCGGAAAGTAAGCTGGAGTATTTTGGTTGGTTGGTTGATTGGTTGGTTAGTTAGTTGGTTGGCTAGTTGATTGGCCAGGGAAACACCCAACAGAAATTAGGTGTAACATAGCATGTAATAGTGACCCATTTCCGAGCTCTGAAACTTCCTTCCAATGAGAAAAACGTTACCGAAAACCGGGTTGGGGTGTTCAACCCGATGAGACTCGCTTTGGAAACCCCAGTTATAGCAATTTAAACCACCCTAACAGTAGGAGTAATCAGATTCTGAGCCTTGAAACTACCTTAAGTGGAAGAAATTTTGTTGCAAACGGAATTGGGGTGTTCACCATGATGGTCCTAAGATATGGAAGCCAGAGAGAGAGAGTATTATCTTTCCCACTGAATGTCCAAAAATTAGGTACTGTTGTGCGATTTCGGCTAAGAATAATGATTTTTAAGCAATATCAGAGAAGTCAAAAAATGGCGCTCTGTATCCGTAATTTAGATTGCATAGGATACAATAGGTATTCCTTATCTAAACACACAATAAGGTTACAAACAACATCAATAGGGCAACGGAGCAAGTAAGTAGGTACTAAGGCAAATCAGGGTAAGTATGTACACTTGCAAAGGCGTATTCTTTCCCAATAAAGATATAGACAAGTGTCACCCCTACCGAAACGATTCTGGGAACGTTTTTCCTTCATTTCCCTTATAGTTTAAGCGGAAAACTACAAAAATGTTTACAGGCTTCGAATTAGAACAACCTAACACTCATTTTGTTGAATTATAGAACATGTAAAAAACAGGCCTTACGATTAATTTGACAATCAATTTACTGTTCCAGAGTTTGAGGAATTGCATGAAAGGCCTGTGCTTGGTGGATCATTGTACAGAAATTTATATTACATAAATTTACTCGCAGGAAAAACCTAGATTTGGGGCCTGCGTGCGCATACAACATAAGGCAACGATATCTTCACCAGCTTCTTCTCGGTGCAAAGCTAAAAAACAATAGGACAATTAGAGGCCCATATGACAAAGTGAACGTTCTGAATCTAAAAAGCGATTCTCGTAGATGGTCCAAAGCATTTAGATTAGGCATACAAAATTCTAGAACCTTACTCAGAATAAAGTTACTCACAGAGAATCTCCAAATAGTTTCATAAAACGAACGTTCTGATTTCTAAACACAACAGACATTCTCACTGGGCTTTGCTGCGCATTGATTATCAAGAATGACAAATCGGGCCCGGTTACGTAAGTAGTAAAGCTCTTTAAGATGTTGTCCTATTTAGTCTAGAACTAATCTTCCAAAATGATATAGTTCCAATCCTAGTCCGATGACCAAAGTCAAAAAAATTATAGTCTTTTGAGTCTTTGTCCTAGTCAGACTTTTCCAACGCTACCCCTTACCCTCCCACTATGTGTAATAAATGCGAGTAAACGCCGTTTTTCTTTATTTCTGATCGAAGTATTTGTGGTGACAGTGCTAAAGCGTTGAAAGGTTTATAACGAATAAATTCTGAAATGTATATATTAGGGATGCAACGGGTACCCGGACCCGGAACTATTTTATTACCCGGCTCTTTTCTTGGACCCGGAACCGGACCTGGACCCGATATTGAAATTTATTGGGAACCCGGACTCGGTAAATTTTTGTTGAAAAAATAATGGGTAACGGGAAATGGATTTTTTTCTAAAAATTCCGATTTCGCTAAAATTGAATTGTGACAAAAACCATTTTATCAGCGTTAAGTCGTGATTGAGATTCAAAACTTTGGACTATCTGTTATTTTACAGTAAATTAGGTACGAGCTTGTGATTCGCTCGTTGTGAACTAAACGTCAATGTAAAAGAAGAACGATTTAAACGCATTTCTTAATCCCATCTCAAATTTTTCTCCAACTTTTTCTTTTGGCATTTATTAATTAATTTTTGCAAGTTTTTTTTGACTTAAGCTAAACGAAATATAGAGAAATAAATTACATAATTCATTGTTGAAGAACCGTTCTAGAAGAATTAACTAGTTTTCATTTCCACATTATTGACATTTTCCGCACACCGAACGACTGTATATCCAATGCAATCATTCTTGCCATTTCCGTTTCGTCAATCTTCGCTCTGATTAGCAGTCCTTCTAGTGCACAAATGCAAATGGGGTGAGGGTGGGTAGGTAATTACCCCCTAAAGAGTCAGTCACACACTTACATACACATTGGGGGGGGGGTGGAGGGAGAAGGGTATTACCCTCGCTGAAGGGTCAGCCAAACAGTTACTGTCCGGCGATTTTGAACTGACAAAACGTTTTTGGCATCAGCTTGAGCTTAAAAGCAGTAAAAATGTCTATGTTGTTTTCGACGCTTTGCACTGAATTAGTACTTTTATGCACTTTTTACTCAGAAAAAAGCACTAGAAATTGATCAATCTCTGTATTTTTTCTAGTGTTAAAAGGGATGTAATGCAGTTAAAATGGACTAAAAATGCTTTCAAAATGCGAAATTACCACGAAAAGACGTTTTATAGACTATTTTGGTCGTTTAAACAACAAAAAATTCATGAACTTTAAATTTACTGCTTTAAAATTCTGATGTCTTACCCCCGCCCCTGACCTATGTGCACCTATGGTCAGACAGGTACTATCCGGCGATTTTGAGCTGACGGAAAATTTTCTGCATCATTTTGAGCACAAAAGCATTATAAAATTCAAAATTTTCCGGAAATAATTTTACCTTCTGTTTACTCAATTAGCTCCCAAAATTGTGTCAAAATAAAAATCTAAATTTCTCGCTAAATGACAAGCTTCTATATTTTAATGCTGTGTAAATGAATAAAAATACTAAAAGATGCTCTCATCGCAAAAGCGTTTTGTAAACGAATATAGGCCATTTTGACTATTTTCGTCATTTGACTGGCAAAAAAGCCTTGAAAAATAAATCATCCGATTTATGATTTCTTGGATTTTGCCCTCCCTATGCCCGCTCTGACCTTGTATACCTTAATGATCTAATGTCCGACTAGCTTAAGTATAGCTTCGTTCTTCGAGCTGCGCCCAACGTTTTGTAATGTAATACTAATAATAATACTTTATTCGGAAAAAACACAAGGATAAAAAAGTCACAAGGAAAATAAGATGGCATAGTGTAAAAATGCGAAGTGTCCTGGACACACAGGCAAATGGTAAATTGCGTTCACGTATGCCCCATCAAAAAAATTACAGAAATCAAGCTTTTTAAATTTATCTTAAATGTCTCAACATTTGGAGAATTTTGAATATATTGTGGAAGATCGTTCCAAATTCTAACTTGATCTAGTAGCAAAACAATACTTTTATACAATCAAGTCGAAATTTACCTAAATACACTAACCAAAATTTTCAGACACTAATCAAAATTTTCGGCGCTTTGCGCAAGTCCTTAACAGCTATTTATTTTGCTCCAAACGTAGTCATCTGAAGTCATTCTTGACCTTAAATTTTCTAACGTTACGATATGAAAATTTCATAGCAGCAGCATTTTTACCTATTCTAGAAATCTTGTCTCTGCATCACACATGATTCAGTCTGACTGAAGTTACGCTAATAAAATAGCGAAAAAAAGAATTTTTCGCGCGTAAATAACCAATTTTTGAGACTTATTTCCGCTGTATTGATAAGATTAGAAAACTGTCTTTTACGAACCTCCAGATCAGAAAACTGTCTTTTACAAACCTCCTGAATACTCCTTAACGATATACCATACACGATTTATACATCATAATGCAACTTTCGTTTCTTTAACTTGTGCCTAAAGTCTGTTTCATTTAACTTTGCTATTTTCTTTGAAACTTTTTGACAAGAATTAGGCTACAAAAGCGGTTTAAACTTTTGACACAGTAATGCGGCTCAACACTGGCATGCGTCCCCAGTGACTCGATATACTGTAGGATATCATATAAATTGTATTAATTTAGAACACTTTTGTAGTCACTTTAAATTTTTTCAGAAACCTCAAAGCTTAATGAAACAGACTATAGCTTCTAAGTTTCGAGATGATTTTGCAATAAATTTATAATTCCACGGCATTTTCCATGATGACCAAGCTGAAGATGGATTATATGTTATTTATAAGACACGGCGTACCCGGACCCGTTATCTAAAAAATTTGAGACCCGGAGCCGATATTCCAAAAAGCTGGACATATTGCATCCCTAGTACATATACTAGTAGTCCTACGTTTTTAACATTCTCTGGCGTCCAAGCCAGACTTGAAGCCGTTAAAGATGAATATACGCAGCCTTCAATTCCGTTGTCTTAGGTGTCAGGATTGGCATTAGGTCATAAGCCTGACTAGAGCCTGGTCCTATTGCGATAGGCTTTAGCCGGGCTTTGATCAGCGGCCACCTAACTTTTACCACGTAACTCAAGTTTTCGCCTGGCCTTAGTACATATTGTATATCATAGTAGGTACATCAGAGGCTAAAAAAATTGACACTCAGTATTTGGGTTGCCTATTCAAGTGAAATTGAATTAATTATCGAGGTTAGTCGGGCAATCTGTGATATTTGGATAAATAAAATTATTTTAATTAAGCAGTAAACGCAGATTAAATGGATAAATACAATGAATTAATTAATTAATCAGATAATACTTAGGAAATTACACTTGGACAATATAATAAAAAATTCATTAAAATAATAAATAGCATTTGAATAGAAATAGTAAAATTGAAAAAATATATGAATAAGTATTTAAATAATAAAAAGTAAATTAATTAATTAGTTATTTAATAATTAATTAAATAATTAATTAATTAATACGTTAAGGAAAAACGCATTATTGTCCCAAGGTTATTGTTGAAAGAACTTTAGTTGCTAAAATTTTAAACCTAATTAAATTTTCTGGATAACAAACTACTCGTATGGTTCAAGCAAAGCAGAGCAGATCAGAACAAAAGCAAATAAGGATTGATCAAATGATTTTCGCAACTTAAAACTACTAGTACAACACGGCTGTACTATGTTGCTACAGCTTACAACATATATGGGCAGAAACCTAATTCTGGGAGTTGAGTCCGTTGTTGCTAAAATGCGGAAAAGGCACTAGCAATTTAATTATGGGGGTCTATCAATTTTAAGGGGATGGGGTCTCACAAGATTTCCTCAAGCCCTTGCGTGGGCCATCTCTATTCTAGAAATTCAGCGAAATAATTTAATAACTGAATTGATTAATAAAAAGAAGCTGGAGACTCAATTTTATTTTCTTGCTTAATTTTTGCAGTTTCTGAGTTCTAAGTCAGACATATCCTTGTCGTGGCGTGCATTGTAGAGTACTTTAGATGCACAGCAGGGTCGTTTTATGGCTTAAATAAGAGCTTTTCTGAAAAAAATATATCGAGAGAATGTTACAAACGCTGGAAGCGCATAAAACCTATGTTAATCCGCACTTTTTTTGTCAATTTTCACACTTTGGCCGAAAATTATTTATTTTATACGAGTTCTTCATCGTGCCTTTTTTCTGAGGAAATTCCTGATTTCTTTCATTCTGTGTAAGGATCTGACTGGAGTCTCTGAACTGGTGCCTACTAGTTTTGTATTTGTAATAATTTAGTGCTTGTTCTAATGCTATTTCTAAATTTTATTTTTTCCTGGTTTGTTACTTTTTGTGAAGATGGCATAATTCACAAAATTTCATTTGATATTTAAATTTACACAGGTTCAAATAAATTCGCATCATTTTTATTCGCACACAAAGAATTTAGCCTTATTCATCAGACTCAATCACTTCACCGCTTTTGTGCGATCAATTTTTTATGTCATTTACATGACTTCTATTTTTCGACGAACATACTTAAATTTTGAAAAAAATATGGCCGAAGTCCTTATTACTATTATGCAAGGAAAAAACATCACTGCTACCCAATGTTTCATGTTTATCATGCTTCGTTTCTATTTTTTCTAATTTATTGAAGTTTTTGCATATATGTAATATAGTTCTTTTTTATTTTACTGTTTTGATACTCATTCTTTTTAGGATTCCTCTTTTTTCTTATCGAAAATTTCCGGCTGTTTTTAGCAAGATAAATGATGATAGCTCTAGAATTGTTTTAAAATTTAAAATAGTTGAATCGCTTTGAATTGCTTCAGATCCAAAAGCGAGCTCATATATATGACGCTGTTTACATATTATTGATATATTTAATTAATTTTTTAATTATTTTTTATTCATATGTAACATCAATCTGTTCATTTATTTGACCGTCGATAGAAGCTTCAGGTTGTGTTATCTGTTCTTTTCTTCCGTAGAAGGGCACCTTTGTTCTTCCCTGAAATCGGTCTAGGATGGATTTTCGTAGGGTCGCAGACCCTGATCCATTTTTCTGCTCAAACGAGACTACAAGAGGAAAGTGCCTGGTTCTCAACTGAAATCATTGTTTAGCCGTTAATGCTATTAATAACAACCGGAAAATGGATCTTCAAGTTATTTTAGAATGCAAAATGACATATGCAGATGAGCAACGTAATCAGACTTGGGAGTCAGTCGGTCAGGGGGCGTTGTCTTGGGTAGAGTTAGCTGGTCTTTAGAGTGGATAAGCAAGAGAGGGCTTATAGCCAAAATAGCCTGAAGAACTATTAAGTAGGTACATGCATATATACGTACATGAAGGCGAAAATAGAAGAGTTATGCTAATTCTGTTTCTGATTAATTTAAAGTATTTTGCGGAAAATTATTTCATTTTTTTTCGTTTTTAAGGTCTCTACCATTGGTGCACAGGATGGCTGATCTAGGGGGTGACGGGTTAGCCGGTTTGGGGTAAGGGTCAAAAATTGAGCTTTTCGGGACAAAATGACCTTAACAATTGGTATAAGCGCTAAAGTAGCAATTAAAACTACGTTATTACACCGTTTCTAGTCAGTTTGAAGCATTTTTGAGGATAATTTCTACATTTTTATTCGTTTTTTACTTCATTTCGCCCCATTTTCCTTACAAAATTTTCCATTTTTTCATTCTGGGAGATCAGGAACCCTCTCCCAAACCCCCACGTGCATGTCTCGTGTATGCCCCTCTTCCTGCGAGGCAAGAATTAATTAACTTATTAATGTCTGATTTGATCCAGAAACTCAATAGCACGGTAAAAAGCACACAGTTTTGCTAGATTATTGACGTCCTTGCTTTTGTATTTTTGTATTACAAACATCGTTTATAAATCCTCTTTCTGTACACGTAGTGTTAAAATTTTACATCAATTAACCTTTTTATTTATATTTTTAAATGGCATACGTTTAGGGTTATAATCACATACTCGTACATACGAGCGTGGGGGTCTGGGAAAATGTTATATCTGTGGAATCAGAGGCCGAAGCCACGCTAATTCGGCTTTCAACTTTTGACATGTTTTTCAGAACTTCTGCAATTCCGGCTGATATATGAATCATCAATTCTTGAAGCCTAAATACGTACATTCTTGCATGGATGAAATCGTGCGTTTCGGTTAGCCAAAGGTGTCAATACTTCGATTGCGAATAAGTAGAAAATATTATATTCTAAAATTAGTGAGCGAATTAAAGTTATGTAATCACGCGGGTATGCTAAATGAGTGCTCTGATGCGATAATCTTCAGCTTACATTATTCATATTTCCATTAAATCATGCATTTATCGCCTGCGAGGAAAAATAATTACTAAGGTGTTAAAGCGCAAACACATTATAATATTTATTGCCATAAGCCGTCCTGCACTGAAACATAGCCCATATTGCATGGCTGTTTGCTTAATGCAGAAGCTTACACATGACCAAATGGTATAAATTATGGACAAAGTAATTACAAAGAGTTTTCAATTAATTTTCTACGTGAAACTTGGTCAGAGTGCACATCATCGAAACCTAAACTAAATTAATCTCTCTTTAGTTTTATTATTATTATGATTTGGACTGCGTCAGTAGCATCCAACGTGCCTAGGAATAGAATCTGGTGAGCTTGAAGACCATCGCGGAGAGGGACGAATAAAATTGATGTGGATAAGGCGAGGCGATAAAATACTAAAAATAGATTAAAAATTTATATTCCCTCTGCACACTTATTAGAGTCATAGGTTTTTAGACGACACAGCCCATTCGATTTCAACGTACCTACTCGGGCTTAGTTCAAGCTCCAATTCGATTCCAACGTCTTCAGATATATGTAATCATGTGTCGACCTGCCATAAGCCTGTCCCAATACCACATGGGCAAGATGGGTCCACCATACGTGTACAGCATGGGAATTCTGGTAACGGGGGAGTTATAACCAAAAAATTTTCTAAATATATTCGTTTTTGGCTAAAAACTATGGGTACACATCAAAAACAATGTTTTTTGAAGTTTTGGACGATGCTGATCATTCTTTCCAGAACGTTAAATTTTAAAAAGCCTCTAAAATTCGAATAAATTGAACAAAACATAGTCAGAAAAGGAGTACATAGCGCTAAGCGCTGAAAATTTGACACCTTCGAACAAAAAATGAACTAGCTACAAACGCTTTAAAAAAGCAACCTTTTTACTATTTCCATGAGAAATCTACAATTTAGAGGGAGTAAAAGTCACAGATGCACAGCATGACCGGTCTGATGGGGTCAGCCGGTTTGCGGGGGGGTGTCAAGAATTGGGCTCATTGGGGCAAGATGACTTCAAAAACTGGTATAAGCACTATAATAGCTTTAAAAGTGCTTCATAGTTCGATTTATGATCAATTCTAAGCGCTTTCAAAGGAAACTTTCAATTTCATCGATTTTTGCCTTGATTCTGCCTCGTTCTCTCGATAAAATTTCCAAGTTTTTACATTTCGGAGTCTAGACCAAACGTTCTGGGGGTGATTCGACCCCAGAACGGCAATTGACTCCCCCGCAAAATGGCTGCAACCCCTTATAATTATCGATTTTGTTGTAAAAGTTGGTAAAAGATGTAAAAGTATGCCTTTTAAAACGCTTTTAATTCATTTTTGGCTCAAAAATCTGTGATTTTTGGCGCTTCGCGCCATGCACACATTTTTTGATCATATTTTGTTCATTTAATCACAATTATTTTAGCTTTATCAAAAATTTTTTCACGTTTTTATGTTCTTTTTGACATGTACCTTTCGTTTTTAGCCCAAAAAGGAAATTTATAAAGAATTTTTCTGGGCCTGACACCTTTCCCCCTCAAAATTTCTATGCTGTACATGTATGGTATAGACCACATGTGAACGCAGGGAACTTGAAGGAAAGCCGAACACACCCCCCTTAAACCGAAATACCCCCTCCCAGAATTTAATTTTTTAGAAATTTTTTACGATTTTCTGACATTAATGGATAGTGCTCGATGAGAAAGGTCGAAAATGGTATTTTTAGCCATACCAACATGTTAAGACGATTTTTTGACCTTTTAAAAACATTGCAACCCGTAAAAAATTTCGTGCTACCCTTCTTGGTCTAGACCTGTAGACCCTCCCTACGTGCATGTCTGGCTGAGGTCACTCTGTGGGGAATCAGTGGCTATTCAGCTAGAGTTCAACCCTTATAACCCCCTCCCCAAGGACCGTACGGCGTCCATGTGGGCGAGAAGAGTTAGGTAGATCAGCCAACCTACTCGACAAGTTTACATAACCACGCAGACTACAGTCGACCTGCATCATCGAATTTTGGCACATTTGTTGCGATTTTTGCCAGTTTTTTTCGTCCGAAGTCCTTTCACTGAATTTGGTTTTGTTCATGAGTGGTCAATATTTTTTGTTTATAACGTGCACCCTAATTATTTGTCGCTTTTTCAAATTGTGTACGTCCCGTTAATCTCATTCGTTAATTTTTAAGACTCCGTACTACATTTTCACTGATTTCAAAAAGATTATTTCATTTTTGAATGCAGCATTGCATTGCTTCAACATACTGAAATGAATGAGCAAGTATTTGGAAGAGAATTGATTTTCCTTTCAAATATTATACATTTTGTTTCACACAGTTGCTCCTACGATAATATATTACTTGATAGACATCACAAATGTGAAACCACACAAAACCACGACTGAAGCTTAAGCGTCAGATATAGTTTTTCACTCAAGAACCGCTTCGCCGATTTCAAGAAAGTAAAATTTTCTGAGTAAAAAATAAAAAATTTAATTATTTTGCCGAAAAACTATCAATTTTATATAGCTACAGTAACCCACACAGCAAAAACGGCTAAAATTTGGACATGGCCGCATTTCTCACTAGTTCTTGAAATTATGCATGAAAACTAGCAAAATAATTGCGTTTCAACATCTTCGAAAATTTTCATTTTTTGACTTTTCTTTCAAGCCCGCCGTTCACTATACTAAACGCATTTTAAATTTTTCCAATATATGTAGCTGTCTCCACAAGCTATGCTTATAACGCGACACAGACTGTATTTTATTAAATTATTAAATGTTCGAGGTTAATTCAGATCACTGTTTTTTTTTGTACAAGCCTCTTTGTACATGTACAAAGATCTTCGGAAAAGTCTTTGTACGAGCAAAAATTTTTTTGTTCATATAATATATAGATATGCAATTGAATGTACACATTTTTACATACTACTAGATTGTTATCCGTGACCCGCACGTTTTGCAAAAAGTGTAACTTTGTCCTAAATTCAGCTGGTTATATTAGTTCGGCCCGAAAAGCCAAAATTTTCATGAGTCTTACATTGAAATTACACATAAAATTCGACTCAGCAAGTTATAATGACTTGTGTTACACAATTATAAATAATAAGCGGTAGCAATGTGCTGACTGAATCTCATAATAGACACCAATTTGCTTATGAATTTAATGCAACGCAAAGATAAAAGAGTCAATTTTATCTTAAAACGGCAGAAAACAGTGCAAAGTTGTTTAATACTTCTTTTTTCTGTATAAAAATCTTTATAAAACAGTGGAAATCGATTTAAAAGATGCTTCAATCTGTACAAGGATGCTTACATATAGATTTTGGAGTGTTAAATGCCCGCGCTTGGAGCTAAATATAATGTAATTATGATACTCGGCGCGAAGCGCCGAAGACTTTGAGAAATTTTGCTAAAAAACACTTTAAAAAACGTTAAAATATACATTACTTTGCCCCAAAAAGTCTTTGTACATTGTACAAAGATGGATCCAAAAATCTTTGTACGAGCCTCAAAATCTTTGTCTCGTACAAAAAAAAACAGTTATCAGATAGCCCTTAGAAGAGCTTTCGAATCATTACTCACTCGTCTGGTTTGACAAAAGTATTGGCATTTTTCATTTCTGGTCATGCGGGCAGCCAAATTGGAAAATTACTGTAGTTTTAGACGTTTTCATTCATAATGCTTTTGTAATTTCAAGATATATGAAAATTTTTTTGACTAAATAGCTGGAAAGTGTTATGCTTTTTGTAATCAAATGCCTCATGGTCTGATTTCTTGTACTTCTCAAGATTAACTCAAAAAACCATCGTTGCACGCTGAAAATGCAGTGTCCAATAAATTCGACGGAAAATTTTAGCTCATTGGATGCGGATTCGGTAAGGTCATCGTCGTTCCGGATCAGTATTTACAGTATGCTTGGGACAACGTTCTTATTATTAATTAATTACGTTTTAACGCTGACAGTGCAGCAAAGGTATAAGAAGGAGTTCAGCGGATCTTACTACATTTTGACAAAGGCATTAGCCCTGAGCAACTTTGTCATTTTGTCACTCTCCCTTGTTTCGATTGGTACGCGGATAATTTTGGAGAAAGATCAAAGACGCTCGTTGATGAAAATCGTCAGTTATATAGGCCTTGGTCTTGGATATTTTCCCAGCGTATTTATTAGCATCATTATCGCACTGGATCGTTTTATTGCTATTGTGCTCTTTGACAAATATAAACGCATTCTGACGGAAAAGAGGTAAGCGGAAAATGAGTATACGAGCATACATGCACAACATATGAATGCTGGCTGGGTCATATCCCAAAAATTTCTTTGTAGTGCCTAAACTATGGATATACGTCATAGAAATGTTTTTTGACGTTTCGGGAAATACTCGTTCTTTCTAAAACATAACACAAAAAATTTCGTGGAAAAATTTGAAAGAATCATGCAAATTAGAAAGAATATAGTCAAATAATGTGTGGCGCGAAGCGCCTAAATTTCAGATTCATGAGCCTAAACGAGCTAAAAGCGCTTAAAAAGGCACACTATTTATAATTTTTCCGAAAGAATCGACAATTCTGGAGGCTTCCGGATATTTTCCAGGTGGTCATTTTTCATTCCGGGGAGATTGAAAAGCCCAAACCCACTTCCCCGATAACGCATTCATATGTGTACGAGTACATGTAAAGTAATAAACATCCAGAATATAAAAAAAGAACCTTATAGGCTTGTCAGAAAAACTATCGTATATCCCACCTATGCATTGCTTATTTCAAATCGTCAGAAACGCTTTAAAAAAGCAAATTCAGATTTTATTAAAAAAATGAAAGAAAATAAGAAATATTCTCAATAATGTGATTCCCGTACGACCTCCAATTCAATAATACTAATATTTTATTCAGATAAACGCAGGAATAAAATCTCATAAGAAAAAATAAGATAGCAAATATAAATATGTGTATCATGGACACAACACAGGCAAATAATGATCAGGTATTAAATTTAATTTTATTGCTTGAATATTTCAATCCTTTACCGACTGATATTTATCCTAACTGGGACGTCTTACCAATTCATTGTAAATTGCATGGTAAAAGGAATGAGGCTCTACTAGGCTTTTCTCGAATTCTTTTGGATTTAGCTGACTCCCATTCCTCTAGAATTTTTAATGGCTTTTCTGTCAGCCTTCTCTCTACGCTATCAAGTCACTGACGATGATATCGTTTTCTTCGAACTCTTGAGGCCTCTAGTTCGCATTGAATGATAAATTTTTTGCCTACTTTTTTCCAGTCTATAAAAAATTATATTCGCGAGCCTCGCCTTATTTCCTTTTGCATATCAAATATGGCGATAAGAAATATGCAAGTAAGAAGATATTAAGGACTACTCGTAAGCAGAAGCTGAATTCTCTGCCATTTACTAGAGCGAAATCGCGAAAAACAGCCACAAATTCTATTCTGGGGGTCTGCCAGATTCTAGGGGTTTCGAATTCTCGGGATATCTAAATCCTGAACCATTCACGCTCGATAAAAGGACCATGATGGGCGTGGGATAGAGACCAGACATTCACGTGGGTTCTGAGGGTTTACTAGACGTCTAAGATATTGACCAGAAAATTTTTTTATGAAAATAAGGGAAAATGGAGGCGAAAATGGATGGAAATCCAAAAATCTCTTTAAATGTGTTCTAAAATTGACCAGAGACTGTGGATTAACATAATTGTATGGTTCTTTCGCATTTACACCAGTTTTTGAGAGCATTTGGCCAAACAAAGCTTCCTACCTGACTTCCTCAGGCCGGCCGTACTGTTAATAGATCGCCTGAACTCCCCGCCCCGGCAATTCAAAAGGCTCTAAACAATAAAAGACCCCTACAATTATATTTTCGAATTTTTCTCGCTATTTTTAAATGCCTGTAGAAACTTCGAAAAAAGGTGTTTTTTACACTAACAATAATTTATCGACCCTTCTCTTATTACGAGGACTTGAATTTGTAGAATATGCATTTCGATTCAACTTTTAAACCGCGGTTTTGAAAGGCGAAATAATGTTTACAGAAGCATTCCTTATGCATCCTATTCTGTTTAGTATTTCTTCGGCTTTTAAAATTTAAAATAAGCTGAATTTTTCGTGGGTTGCGGAATTTTATACTTAAACAGAATAATAGTAAGTTGACAATACATTTATATATAATTAAAGTAGTGACTTAGACCGTTCGCAGTTTCAGTTTTTTGTCATATCAAAAATCCTATATTTCTATCAAAAGGAATTTTAGCGCCCTTTTTCATCCACTTGCTTGAGCCAGTATTCAATATAATTCAGACGAATTCACATCATTTTGATCAAAGAGGAGTTCACAATTTCTGTTAAAGTCCGAAAACTTTTCGTAGAAATTTTTGATTTTTGTCCATGTTCGCCTTCACTCTTGAGTATTAATACCCCAGCGTCCTACACGTGAGTATCTGGCCTGGTTCCACCTAAAGTGACAAGTGATTATTAACGACCAGACATGCACGTGGGGGTCGGAGTTTGGGGGGCCTAGACCCCAGAATGTAAACTGAAAAATTTTGCTTTTATTGGCGGAATATCGATCGAGATACTTGTTTTCATAGCAAAAGCTTGTCCGCTTCGTATACATAAACAGGTTTTCGTGTTCGTAATTACTGTATCAGCCGTCAGCATCATGGGATTTTCGTACCTCGTCTGCGTCATCATGTCGCTTCAGAGAATGAAGAGAATGATGCCCAACAAATGGGCTACATATCGGACTGAAGCAAAATTGATCATTGATGTGATCAAAGGCATAAGTCTATGAAAAGCCAACGGAGTATTTTCCGATGAAAGAAGAAAAAGCGGAAATATTGATAAATGCACGTCCCACCAGAGTTTGTAAAAGGATTGGTCAAAAGTTTCAATTTATAATATTTATCTATATTATCCTTTTAATGAGGTATCTATATTCAGCTCGTTTGTTGATAATTTTGGTTTTCTCGGTTGTAGTATCTAAAATTCAGTAGGTTCGTCTGTAGTAGGAAGCAATGTGTAAAATGATTTTACTATGTATATTATTTAGCATTTAATACTTTCGCTATATTGCATTGGTTTAGGAACCTTTAGTACGAGAACTAGTTTTTGTTTCTTTCTTTTCTAGTATAGAGTTTCTTGCATAATTTTGGTCATGCTACTTAATTACTGGCTAATAAATATTACTAATAATATTAATAATATTTATTATTAATACTAAATACTGGAAAAAATCAATTAGTGTTTTTTATTTATCTATGCGCTAATGAGGCTGTTTGATTATCTTGTGACTTTAATCTCTAATACAAGTACATTTAAATATCTCTTTAATTACAGTAGTTCGAACATTTATATTCACGCATATAAGGAAAATATCGATCCTTATGGTTTCATTTTTTCTGTAAGTTTTTTCTCGCTTTCTATTATGATATTCTTCTTCACAGCTATATTTTTCTCTACTTTCCGAAAGGTTTGTAGAGATATCCTCTTTTTAACATTCTTCACACCTTCAACTGGAAATCTAAATTTTTTACGCTTTTAGGCCGTCTTAAGCGGATCAACGGTATTAGCACAGGAATTACTTTACCGTGGCACAAAGAGCGACCTCAGCTATGATATTGTATACATGCTGTACGGAGGTATTAATCCCATGATTTACCTGGCCGTCAACAGAACTTTCAGATCATGTTATTTTAAAGTGATAAGTTGTCAATCTGATCAGGCTACGAATTTGGTCAGTCCAGTGCAACAACCGGTCTCACCTTGTGATATCAGCAAATGTTCACGTGTATAAAAAGTTGCAATTTATTGCGTAACTATTCGATAAAGTCGAGTTTCTGAAATATTTTACTTTTTTATCAAATTATGGTTTTGATCAAAATTTTCTAATCGCAATGAAATGAAAGAGAAAAAATACAATACAAAATAAATTAAAATTTGTGCCTTTTGGAGTACAGATTATACTTATTCATACAGTATCGGAACGGAAAATAAAATGTTAGCAAAATAGATTAAAATAAAATAAAAAGGAAGTGGGTAAAATGCGGAACCGGAACCGGAACCGGATTCAGGACAAATGGGTAAAATCCGGATCCGGGACCGAACTCAGGACAAATGGGTGAATTTCTGGACAATCAATCGAGACAATGAAAAGCTCAGGACAATGTATTAGATACGTTGGGTCGGACTGGCTGGGACCGGACAAGATTGGGTAAAATCCGGACAATCAATCAGAAGAATGACAAAATCAGGACAATGTATTAGATATGTAGGGTCGGACTGTTTGGGACGGGACTAAATGGGTGAAATCCGGACAATCAATCAGGACATTGACGAAATCAGTACAATGGGAATGGGGTAGTTCAGGAATTGGGCGGGGGTGCCCAAAAGCGGGACCTGATGGGCGTTCACAACCGGAAATACCCCACTCCCATTGTAATTATTTCGTCATTGTCCTAATTTATTGTCCAGATTTCACTCAATTTGTCCTGTCCTGGCCAGTCTGACCCTACAAATCTAATACATTATCCAGATTTTGTCATTGTCCTGATCGATTGTCAGGATTTCACCTATTTTGTCCCGTCCCGGCCAGTCCTATCCTACATATCTGATACATTGTCCTGATTTTGTCATTGTCCTGATTGATTGTCCGGATTTCACCGAATTTTCCGGTCCCGGCCAATCCGACCCTACATGTCTTATTCATTGTCCTGATCTTTTCATTGTCCTGATTGATTTTCCGGATTTTACTTATTTATCCTGAGCGGTTCGGATTTTACCCGGTTGCCCTGAGTCCAGTCACGGATTTTACACATTTGTCCTGAGTCCGGTCCGGTCCCGGTTCCGGATTTTACCTTTTCCCAAATAAAAACTATTAAAATTATAGAAGAGCAGATACTTATCGCGATAAGATGAGGAAACGCAAAATATGATGCAATTAATAAAAGGCGAGGACAATGCAATAACTATTACCATTCGTTAATCAGCATTTTTATTATCTTCAACACATTATTTTTCATGTTCTGATTGAATAGATGTTAAAAAGCTTTTGAGACATACTACTTAATCACGAGGTATTGGTTTAAGAAGCTTACTCCAATAAATATTTTAAAAAATTGCACTGAATAAAATTAAGACAATAAGGGTATTTATGCATGCCTTTCAAAAATAAAAAAGGTATTGTTGAAAAAATTCGAGTTGGCGATCGCAATCGTATCATCAAATGCACACGTGGGCACGCCGGGGAGAGGTTTTGAGGAGGTAAACTCCTCGACAATCCGGTAGATCCCCAAAATCGGTATCTCTCCAAAATTTCCCCGAATTGACTTTGACACGTTTTTTTAGATTTTTACCAGTTATCCACCACGCAAACCACCCAAAATTTGCCTGCTGCCCATGTATGATCATAGGTGTCGTAGGTGGAAGTGGCGCGTTGGAACCACACACCCGAAAGCACTGCCCACTACACGTGGGCATAGGTGCCTCAAGATGGGTATAGAGAGTTGGAGTCCCTAAATCCAGAAGACCCTAGATTTAAATTTTTTCATTTTTCGAACCATTTTGCTGCGCAATACGGTTGAAAATGGTATATTTGCCATTAGAATAGATTTTTCAGCACTTTTTTGACCCGTGCAAATTTGACCTCTATATTTCTAAGCTGCTAGCCTTACGAGGATGGTGCAACAATTTATTAAACTTCATGACGTTTTAAACTAAGACAAAAAGGCGCAAAGGGACAAATAAAATATTTGCCTGATTCTGCAAAAACATTTTACACTTGTCATGAAATGCGACCCATTTGGTACGTACGTAGTGCCTAATACTAGTTATTCACGAAATTTTTTTGAATTTGGTTGTGCTATTTAACTCTTTTAGGCTTGTCTCATTTCTAATGAAACATTTTAGGTAATAATGCAGTTTTAGTAGGTAGATTTTCATTCAAATTTGTGCAATAAAGTTCGCGCTTTAGCTGAGAAATCAGTGCATAAGAATTAAACGTTGACATGGGGGTTGATTTATACCCATCGCCTGCGAATCTGATGAACCCCAAAAATCGATTGACCCATCAAAATTGAACTTTTGGCATGTTTTCTGGGATTTTGCCCGTTTTACATCACCTAGAGCCCGTTCCAGATCAATTAGTTAGCCGATGCCCATCTATGATGGCAATGCGATAAATATGCAACGACATAAGATAGTATAAGGTAACGATATAGCGAGTCTCAGACATAAAAATTCTGAAAATGGATAAGGAAAGAGATCAGACACAACTTCGAAGTTTATGTAAGCAACTCAAGACCCAGACAGGAGCGAAGAAAAACCAAATCGAATCTGAATTCGCGAACAGAAATTTTAACAAGATCTAGTGTGCTGGGAGATAGGATAGATTGAGCAGGTAACATGCACCGATTAATAAATAATGAAATTGATAGAAAAATCGGCATGACCATTTATCTTCATGGGGGTTTTTAGAGAAGTGAACCCCCTCCCTAAATAGTAACTGACCCACCCCCTCCCCACAAAATAGCTGCTGATCCCCAGAATTGTCCAAATTTTCGTTAAGATTGTGAAAAGTGTGCTTTTTGAAGCGTATTCAGCTCAGTTTTGGCTCAAAAGTCTAAATGTTTCGGCGCTTAGTGCCATATACAAATTTTTGACTATATTCAACTTATCCGATTTTTTCATATTTTTTCGAAAATTTTTTAAATGTTTTTATCTTCTATGCAGAAAGAGCATTGTCTGAAATGTCAAAAACACTGTTTTTGACGTATATTTATCGTGTTTAGCACAAAAAAGGCACGTTTTTAAAAATTTATGGGTTTGAACCCCCAGAATTTTCATAATGTATGTACGTATATGGGTATAGCCAAAACAAATAAGCTTGAAAATTTTGGTGAATTGGGAGCTAAGAAGTGCTCAAAAGAACTGGGTGTAAATCAAAACAAAATATAAATTTATACGTAAAATGCGGGCGGACCTTACGGTAAATACATCAAAAGGTAAAGCAAGCAAAGTAGACTTTGCTCAGGATCGAGAGGTAGGCTTCAATTAGTAGGATAATTAACAATTTATTATTACGGACGGAGCGATAGAATTCTGATTAAGAAAGGTATGATAACGGCGAAATTTTCTGGATTATGATGCAGGTCAAAGCCATAAACGGGCAGCAGCCGAATTCTTAAGGGTCTGGTTGTCTTAAAACGTGCAAAAATCCCATAAAATGTAAAATAATTAAGAGGGTCTATTCTTTTTGGTTGTCTACCGGTTTCATAGCCAGCTAGCCCCTGCCCAACCAAAGCCCCTCTCCACGCCCATGGTCTAAACCCTTTCCATGCCGATGTACAACAAACAATTGAGCGAGGAGTGAGCAAAATATGGAGAATCAATTGTGTAGATGCCGTAACGTTAGGGCCGAGTTATTCAAATCCACTACCCGCTGATTAAAGTGTAGACTTTTTTCGATTGTTTAACTTTTACCAAATTTGCGAATGAGTGAATCATGTTTGATTTTTTAGGTTGATCGACGTCCAGTGCTTGAGAAGCTTATTTTATCATTGCTTTCGTCAGCAGTTGCTGATAATAGCGTTGAAAAAGTAAACTGTTATTACTTTTCAGACGTGGCTGTTAAGCAACTGATGTACGTCAAAATTTTTGAGTAGAAGCCGCGTCGCGTGGGTCTATTTCCTATATCTTCACGTTGTCCAAAAAGCTCGCTTTAATGTCTCTGCGAGTGGAGTGACAATCGTTTTTGACGCACTGTAGTTAGAGGATATAAAAACTTTTCCAGCTTTGTTCCCTTAATGCCTGAAACCGAATTCTGCCTGATCGGCCTCTTTTTAAAATAGATGGCATACCAGCCTTATTATTATTATTATTATTATTATTATTATTATTATTATTATTATTATTATTATTATTAAAAACCTGTTTTATAGGCGTAGTTGCTTTATTTAGCGAAACTAATTACACTGACTATTGTCATTTTCAGTTCAGAAGTACAACAAGAGGAAAAAATTGACGACGTCACTACATCTACTGCGCCAGTAGAGATCATGATGTGAACGATTGACGTCCTATTTTCTATTATTTTTACAAGAAATGCCAAATATTTATGGTTTGAGTAGCTGGTGTAGCTGAAAGTCATCGAAAAATGTTTTTTTTCTAATTGAGCGCATAAATGACCCATCAAAGAGGCTTGAGATTAAAAGTATACAAATCAAAATTAAAGTTTCAGTATTATTTCTGCAAAATCGCCCTATTAGATTCTTTCCTGAATTCGCATTTTATGCGTATTATCACGTTCTTTGTACGTGAGTCTAAAACTATCCGAACTATTTTAATTTTTCGAAATAATTCTGAATCGTCAAATCACTGGAACTGCAAATAAATTCAAAAAGTTTCGTTTTTAGATTCACGAAGTTTACAATGATTTGCAGGCTGAGCTTAGTATACAGCTGTCATATTGTTGAATAAGAGTCGTCTTTCTCCTTTTGCTAATAACTTTTTGGCTTTTTACGGGATATTTGCATATATGGGCAACAACAAACTACTGGAGGGTCCTATGGGGCGGAATGGACAAAAATTGGACCGAGAATTCAATTCTAATAATCCACTGATTTTTTCGGAGTCTTTTAGATAACCGGCGGTCCGAACCCTCAACCAATCACGCTAAGGTAGGGGGCATAGTCCTTTCGTCACAAGATTAAATTTTAAGTTTATTTGTATCTTTAGAACATATTCTAAACTCAGCTTCCTCTCCGTTGATTCAAAAATGTCGTCAACATTTTTCCTTTACGTAGCCATCGTGATCAGTTCTGCGATCGTGGGCCATGGCGAAGTTACCGATTTTGGTAATGCATGTGCTGTGGCGAGCCGTGGATCCGCTAATTCGGCTTGCAGCAGGTATGTGATTCTAAAATTTTACTTGCAAGGTTTCTAGTACGTATATCCAAAAATGCTTTGATGGACACAATTTCAACTTTATTCTGCGCGACTTTTTCAAAACTCTTTCTGAATATGTGCCTTATTTTTTACAAAAAATAATTTTTCAAAGGGTTACGATCATAGGTTGGCAGCACCAAAATTCTGGGAGGGGTGAAAAAATTTCTGGAGGGGGTGAAAAAATTTTTAAAGGTCAAAAATGGTCTTAAAAGTGGTCGTATGGCGAAAAAAACAACATTTTTCGACGTTTCTCATCGAGCACTATCCAATGGCATCAAAAAATTGCTAAAAAAGCAAAAAAAATTTTTCTGGGGGAGGGGTATTTTGATTTCTGGGGGGGTATTTCAATTTCTGGGGTTGCATACCCCCCAAACCCCCCACGCCTATGTGTGGTTACGAATAGAAAGCTACTATAAGTCATGCATACACATCGGGTTGACATTCATTTTCACTTTTGCTGAGCATTAGAAGGGATGGCGATTAACATTTGAAAGAATGCATCAATATTGTATTAGAACGATATTTTCTCATCTGAAAGTCTCTTTAATACCGCTGTGAATATCTTTTGGGCCGTATGACAGAAAGCGGAATAAGTTATTCCTAGGATAAGCCCTATTCCGGGAATAGCTATTCTCGTAATAAAACTTATTCTCGTGATAGCTATTCCTGGGTTAAGGGACGGAATAAGCTATCCCAGGAATAAGAAAATTCGGTATTACAGAACGCGAAATACGCGAGGAATAGCTATTCCTGGGATAACTGAATCTATCCCAGGGTTAAGCTATGCATTCCATTGGTTTTGTGTATAGATTGCCCGTCTAACGCATACTGCATACTGTAATCACGTCACATTATTCGTTCGAAATCATAGGACGTTAATACAACGTTGTGTGTAGCGTGCGCGTGTAACTTGTGCATTGATGCATGGAATTGACTTGAGACATCTGAATGTTACCAAATAAATTTTTTTATAATTCGGTTCAATGAAGGCGCTTTCTTGCTTCTACGGAAAACAAATAAAAATAAACCATTACCATCGAGATCAAAAAATTTATCATAGTTTGCGCATGGAAAATTACTTTTTTGTGTACTCATGGTGAATATTTCTGTCAACCTGTTGATTATACTTACTACTTACTGCATTAATTTTTAAATCACTCCACTCGGCGTGTGCATGATCAAAAAATTTTAAAATCTCTTTACCAAGAGTTCAACTAGACGAGCTGCACTCGTGGACAAAAATATTTTATTCAGCCCGCTTATCCCACTGTTTTATCCTGGAATAGCACTATTCCGCGTTCTGTCATACGGCCCTTAAAGTGCTAATTTTTCACTGCGTACAGTTTCGCATTAGCATTGAAAACGATGATATAAAATAAGCTAGACAAAGTTCTAGATAAAGGGTTGAGAAAAGTCAGAAAAAGCACTGATGAAGTAAATATACATAGGTGCATATATGGGAGAGGTCATCCGGACCATACCTGGGCGTGGGGGGTTTAGGGGGTATGCACCCCCTAAGAATCCAAAATACTCTCCCCCAGAAATCAGAATACCCCCAGATTCCAATTTTTAAAATTTTTTTTTGTTTTTTCCGCAATTTTTTAATGCCAATGGATAGTGCTCTATGAGAAATGTTGGAAAATGGTGTTTTTTCGCCATACCACCACTTCTAAGGCCATTTTTTACCTTTGAAAAAATATTGCACCCCCAGAACTTAGGTGCCGCCCACCTTTGATCCGGACTATAGGTCAGTTAATGACTTTATTTGGGCTAAAATGATCTCAAGAAGTGGTGTAATGCTAAAATGTGACAGAGTTACGATAATACGCAGTTTTCAGTATATTTGGAGCATTTTTGAAAAAGATATTAGATCCTTATCTATTTGTGACCTTCCTTTTGCCTTTCGTTTCCCATAAAATTCCAATTTTTCATTTTGCGCTTTTTATTGTTCAGATTCCGAGATTGTTGTAAAAGCAAGTGCGGTGCGATTGGAAAGCATTATATATGATGACCGTCAAGATAAATTTACCAAAAGCCGTTGTACGTGCGAGTGACTTTCATACGTGGGTATCATCTTAATACCGGCAGAAGTCTGGAGTCCGGAAAATTTGATAATTAATAATGCCTAAAAACTAATGTGAGAGGCTAAACATAATATATTATGCAAAACGAGCTCTATTCATCAGCATCAGAAGTCGTTCTGAAACGCAGATTTTTAAAACACAATGTTGACACGCATTCTGAATTCTGCGGAAATAATTTTTCAATGATTGGGGTTTAATTCTTTAGCAGCCCTCTTCGTGCATACGTAAGAGTAGTGACCAAACGTGGGCGTGGGGTGTCCGGACCATAGATACACAGCGTGGCCGATCTGGGGGTGAGCCGATCTGTGAAGTGGGGTTAAAAATTAAGCTTTTTTTGGGCAAAATGATCTCAAAAACGGGTATAAGCGCTAAAATAGCGTTAAAACTACATTATTACACGGTTTCTGGTCAATTTGAAGCATTTATAAAAAAATTTGTCTATTTTATCCATTTTTGGCTTTCTTTTGCGTCACTTTTCAAGTAAAATTTTTCATTCTCCCATTCTGGGGGAGGAATATAGACCAATTAACCTTAAGTGCATTCTTGGTTTGAAACCCCAGAATTCGGGGGACTCTCCCCCCTGAATCGATAGACCCCAGAGTTTAATATTTGGTGTCATTTTTAGCAATTTTGCCCTATCGAACCCCTTCCCCCATAGAATTTGGCTGCTGCTTAGGTATGGTGCTGACTTTGACTTGTTTTTAAAAAAACATTTCCCAGATTCCTCGACATTTCGCTTATTTGTCACTAAATTGTTTATCTGCAACAACACAAAATTAGAATTCGCGTCACGCCTGCTGCTTATCATTGCAATTAAATTATGCATCATGCCGACATCTAAAATGGCATCAATGTATGTACGTGTGAAATCGATTATTATTATTTTTTGAAGTCAAACTCAAATTTTTGTCAAATTGTTTCATCAACGTCCGATGAATATTATGATTTCAAAGAAGCAAAAGTACTCTCGTTAAAAGACGGACCAAAAAATGGAGTATTAATTGATGCACATGATTTCGTGAACAACGATCTATGGTGAAATTTCAATATAACGTGAAATTTCAAGAAAATTTCCAGAAGAACGTACAAGCGTTAGAGCACAGCAGTCTTCAAATCGAAGATAATTGAAGGTAAAAAAAATATTTCATTGGTATCCAGAATTAAAACGGAAATATCGCCATATGCGAAATTCAGCTCCTTTTCAGGTGCTTCAACAAAGTATTGGAACTTAGAATCTAGCAGCGATTTTTCCCGTTGAGTCGCTCATTAATTTATATTACTGAGTTTACGGTGGAAACTCTAAATTGAAAGCAGAGCGTGTTTCAAACGTCCGTTTAAAGTCGTCTGAGCCTCTAATGGCCAGACAACGTTGATTTGGGCACTTTAACTTTTTACCCGCCACTATATAAAGGAGTTGACGTTAACATAATCCATTTTAGTACACTGATATAGGTTGCATTCTAAGCTTATGTGCAAAATTTCAAACTTACATTTCATGTATATCGTAAGATACCTATATGTTCCCATTTGGGATTATTGACGTGTACGAGTACATTTTCTTGTGAAAAGACCTCAATTTCTTCTACGATGTAATTGTTTATGGTAAATATTGAAATTAGCAAATAATGGTGACTAATATGTAAAAACCTGAAATTTGATTCCAGATTACTATTTTGTGTCTATTTACTAGGTTTTGCGTATGCATTGCGATACAACTTATCTAGGTATCTGCAGCCCTTTTACAATACAGTTTCTCTTTAGTAAAATTTTGGATAGGATCACTATATCATAGCGCTTAGCGCAAACCTATTATATACTTGGGTACCCCAACATATGTCCCCCTCACAGCTATAACGCGATACATATGGGAGGTGTGGTTTTTTCAAAGGTATATAATAAAAAACACGATGTAGCTTTTTTTGTTCACACTTAATACTTAGTTTGTAATGAGCGTGTAAAGTTATGGCATAACGTTGTAACGTAGCGAATTTCGAAGGTTTTTTAACTGCTTGTAAACGAGTCAATGAGCTTCATAGTCTTTCACAACTTGACGTAATGATTGGGGTTTACTGAATTCAATGGGTGAACATGCACCCTTCAAACATTTAGATATCACAAATTGCACCACTCACGTTTTTTACAAAGTTAGAAATAAAAATGCGCGGAAAACTTTTTAAATTTCTGCGAGCGTATGCAATTTGAAGAAGAAAATCATTGTGATTACACAAAAATGGCACTCGTGAAGTAAGAATGCTGATAGTGCGAAACTTCGCATAACAAAACCCTAACGTCTTATCCAAATACTGGCCAAATTATATGCTCTTTGAACAAAAATTCTTCTAATTTTTGAAAAACAAGATATGTAATAGATAAGTGGGCCACCCTGCATATTTCATTAGGAGATTATTACCTAAGTAAACTAATTAATACTCGTAGAAATTGAATAAATTAGTCAAGATTTAATTAATTAATTAATTGATTAAGAGATTGATTAATACTGAATAAATTGCTCAATTGATTTTGATAAATTAATTATCCGTAATAAATTAATTGAGTGTTAATTTATTTTGTAATCATTTATCTGATTTTGATCAATTCACAATCATCAGAATAAGGGAGCATTTTCAGATTTTGATAATTAAAATACCAAAAATTAATTTAAAAATAATAGTACTAAAAATTGAAAAAAACTGACTGATTTACAATGAGTTAAAACTAATTAAAAATCATAAAATCTAAAGCTAATTAATGAAATTTATGAGAATTAATATTTAAAATTTTATAATTTAAACTTGAATAAGTAAAATTGATTCAATAAAATAAAAGTTAATAAATTGAAATATCAAAAACCACAATAGGATAATTAGCATTAAATTAATTTAGATAGTAGTTAATAATTATTAATCACAAATTAATTAGCTTTAATTAAAATAAATTCGCTAAGAGTCCGAGTTAATTTTACCTTTTTTTGTACTGATACACGTGTCCATATAGTCAAATCGACATTTTCTTAGCCCGGACACTTTAAGGCAAGACCGGACACCTTAAGGTAACTTATGTGTCCAAGGAAAAATTTTGAAGCACTTCAAAGTGTCCGGCCAGATATTTTTGAAATCTTTCAAAATGTTCAAATTTTGAATTTCAAATTTAAATGTCCGCTTTATCCTCCGATACAGAGAAATTTCAGCTGTACTAGGGTCGTCATCTGTATTGCATTTAATAATGACAAATCGTTGTGTACATAAGAAAACATGCATAACGTCATAAAAATCTTATTAGTGTCCATAACGAGTTTGGGCCTATGGGGCAATTTTAGAGAAGCAGAAATGCACTTGAGGAAGGGAATTTGACGACTATTCTCTAAGGGAGAATTGAATCTTGGGATAATTTGATATTCTTATTGAAAAGGCTGAATGAGGGCTAAAAAAAGTGATGAAAATCACAATTTTTCTCCAAAAGTGCTGGTATATTATTGAAACTTATAGATTAACAAAACTTATATGCTATTTCAACATTTAAGCCGATTTCTGAGGTCATTTCACTAACAAAAAGCTATTTTTATGAACACTTTGGGCTTTACATGGGCAGCAACCAAATTATAGGGGTCTGGGTGTTGTAAAATCGGCAAAATAAAAAAAACATATCAAAACTTGTATTTTTGTACCTATCGATTTTTCGAGGGTCTACCGAATTCTAGAGGAAGTCTTAAGCCCCAAATCTCCTTGGCCCGCCGATGATTTAGCCAGCATAAAAAATCGTCGAAGATTTTTCGTGAGACAAATGGTCAAACATATCAAGCACTTCAAATCAGAGTTACTTGCTCATATTTTTCCCAGCATGGCTGGTCAAATCAAATCTATATATGACACGACAGTCAGACAGCCTTGAGTTGCCATCTAAATTTAGAGAAATTGAAGTTTTGGTATCAGATATGTATATCGACAAATACTTGGAGATAAGAAAACTGCACTTTCGAAAAGAAACACTTGGTATCATTTCGCTCCACAAATGATTATGCAACTTTGCATCCATTCAAGCTCGAACTTGCTTTATAATCGATTCCGGTAAAATAGAAAAACTATACGGAAAAAGAAAATTCAGCCATTTAGCGTCGTTTCTTAATGAAATATAGACAATTCGAAATACAACAGATAAACAAAAGTCCAAAAGCTTCAAGCTTATTAGCTCAAAAGTGCTCTAAAACTATTCTGGTTGTCTCTCTCATGTATTTCAAGATCGTCTGACTCCGGTCATTTCAAGATACCCTCGTAGAAATATTTGAATTTCGAAATTTCTAAGTTTAAATAGATTTAAAATCAATATAAATGTTATGGTAGTGTCAAAACTGCTGTAGTGACAGTGGCTGGATAACAAGTGCTTCTAAAGCAAGAAAGATATAATTTTGTTTCAGCCTTAATAATGTTTGAATCCCAGACTTTTTGTATTGTCTCTCCTTACTAAGCATTTACGAGCTTTCCTGTTTTGATAATATATACAGCCGAATAATTAATTAGCACACTTTTAAAATCCCCGGAGTAAGTATGCGCCCTGCTAATTATAAAAAGTTTGCGATATCGTCAAAAGAGGGAGCAAAATGATGACATAATCTATCATACTTTCGGAGCTTAAACAATATCTAAGAAGGGTGCAAACAGAGCACGATGCCATTCATACCATTTTCAAGTGACCAAAATTTTTCACATAATTGGAACAAGAAATCATTATATTTTAAATGCAATTGGTTCTATGGCTGTATGTTCGTATCAGCCGAAGTTATGACCTGTAGCATCGAGTTTTTTCGGCCTACCCTGTATAAACTTTTTCTTTGCTGCGCTAGAGCATCTTTTGCGCCTTTTTGGTGAAAAAAACTGCCATATCATGGTAAACAATCAGGTTCCTATGTAGACACATTTCGGACCATAATTGCTCTTTCAGGTTTAATCATCGGTAAATTTGCATTGATGCTTGGTGCTACTAAATCATCGAAGCTGTGTGTTGTAATTTTGCGCGCCTCAAAAATGGATAGTTCATTGTGTATGATAGCGGATCAGATTTCCATTTATCAGTAGGTACATGTTAGGGTTGTGCCGGGTCCACTTTTTCGAAAATTCGGTTCCGGGTCCGGGTCCAACATTTTGGGAAAGTCGGGTACGGGTCCGCGTCCAAAATTTCTATCCAACCTCGGGTCCGGGTCCGTGTCCAAAAAAGTCGGACCCGGCGGGTCCGGGTCCGTTAACATAACATTGTATTGTACCTACCAAACCACCATATCCTTTGAATTTTTCCCTCATGTCCGCATGCTTGCACATTTATTTTTTAGTTTCTTTGTTCCAGGATAGGTTCAGTTCAGGAATGGTGCAACAAAGGAATAAGCAAACAAACAGCAGTGCACTAAGTTGCGACTGTGTCTGATGCCTGTTGGTGTGTACAGCACGACCCCAAAAGAACGTCTACATAGACGCTTGTAATATGCTAACGCGCAGTGGCGGATCTGGGATTTTTCTAAGGGAGGGCTGTATCCGAACCAGGCACGTATCTCTGGGGGGAATGAGGGGGCCGGACCCCCCATCCCTCAGAATTTAGAAAAATCGGAAAAATAGGACTTTTTAAACATTATTCTGTGCTATTTTTGGCCCTTTTGGGCTTAGTCCCCCCAAAATTGGTGTTGGCACCACACCTGGGCGTGGGGGGGGTTTGGAGGGGTATGCACCCCCGAGAAAACAAAATACCCCCGGAAATCAAAAACACCCCCCCCCAGAAATCAAAATACCCCCAGAAATCGAAATACCCCCAGAATTCAATTTTTAAATTTTTTTTCGTTTTTTCGCAATTTTTTGATGCCAATAGATAGTGCTCAATAAGAAACGCCGAAAAATGGTGTTTTTTCGCCATAACACCACTTTTGAGGCTATTTTTTGACCTTTGAAAAATCTTGCACCCCCAGAATTTTCTTGCTTGTTACGTATGGTTGGCACCCAAAAATGGGACGGCCAGCTACGTGCCTGATTCCAATTTTTCCAAGAACAGTCAAAAATAGGTCCACAAATTTGCTCTTAACGCGTGAAATGGCGTTTTTTCGGTATTTTATGTACATCGTATACTTTTACATAAAATCACTTTTGACGCAATATCTTTTTCTAAAAATTTTGAAATTTTCGTCAATTTTGTGCGAAAAAATAATTCAATTTCTTCGACTTTAACAAAAATCTGGCGCGAAGAGCCGGAAAATTTGTTAAATTAAGGTGGATAGACGTCTAGAAACATGATTAACTGCTTGATTTCCTGTATTTATAGCATTTGATGCGAAACATCGAAATTTTTAATTGAAATTAGAAGAAAACTATGCAAAAATATCTGTTTCTGCAGATAAAATTGATTTGAAACCTACATACATGAACAGAAAATGGCGTACAGGCAGTGTTGTTTGTACAAGGTCCGTTTGTAAATGTACTAAGATGGTCCCTAAAAGTCGTTGTACATTTTGTACACACAAATTTTTGGGTGCTATGATATAGCACGGTAGCGGCTTTAGTGTGGTGGAGTTGTTCGACCTTTAGTAGCGTATTATAGCTAATTCTAGGGTTAACGATAGCGAAAATCATTAAGAATCGTCTTAAAACGGCGTGAAGCGCCGAAAAACTTGACATTTTTCCTTTCAAAATGCGATTTCGGCTATTATAAAGATATACAGGACACACAATTACTCATTTCGGCGCGAAGCACCGAAAATTTCTGCGAAGTTTAGACCTTTTTTGCGGGTTTTGACTTCACAAACATCTTTGTACGTGTACAAAGACGGTCCCGAAAAGTATTTGTACATCAGGAATAATTTTTGCCGATTCAAAAAAAAACGTGCTTCCAGATTGCCAAGAAAGTGAATAAATGTCATTAATAGGTATCATCCAGCGCGTAGGCGTCGGATAAATTTGAGAAATTATTGGTCACTGACGGCCAAAAATCATTGCAAATTGCATATCCATTCTTTATCCCGCAAAATATTTTTGGCCAATGGGGGGGCGGTCGCCCGCCCCCACCTCTGCTAACGCGTATTGTTACTAAAAGTGCATCTATAAATAAGCAAAACCATACTTTATATTGCTTTTGTGTCACGCCCAAGAGACATGGCTTCGGCTTTAATATAGCGCCAATATTTGTCACATTATTACTATTTGTCACCTTTAATTTTAATGTTTGATGAGGCCATCAGTTTGTTGCTGAGTGGACTAAAATGTTAAAAATGATCCATTTGCCTGTTTTTAAGCCTACGTCCTTTTCCGTTGTTTTTCAATATTTCTGCAATGCAATATGCGTGCATTATATATTTGGACCCGGACCCGACACCATATTGAAGGCGGGTCCGGGTCCGAGATCTAAGTTTATGGATACAGCCAGGTATGGGTTCGGGTCCAGAAATTTAGGATTGTCGGGTCCAGGTCCGGGTCCAGAATTTCAGTCGAGTACCCGGCTATTCGGGTCCGGGTCCGGGTACCCGGCACAACCTACACGTGTACTAACCATTCCGGGCATGTGTAACAATTAATTACGTTCAGAGGCGAATCTAAGGAGGCGTGGGGCTGGCCGCCCTCCTGCATAGGCCAGCAATATTTGGCGAGATAAAGAATGGATGTGTAATTTGCAACGAGTTTTGGCCGTCAGTGATCATAATTTCTAAAATTTTTCAGATAATACTAATAAATGACATTCATCTTCTTTCTTTGCGAACTAGAAATTATTTAATGCTCATGGAATAGCATCTACAAAAATCAAGGATAGAAACAGCTATTTCAGCATAGATTTCTTCTACTTTCGAGCATAACTTTTAGAAAATTTCGACTTTAAATTGAGCAGTAAATCAAGCTTCTTAACGGCCTTCAGTGTGAATTTCACAAATATGTTGGCGCTTCGCGTCGCGCTGGATTTCGCTGAAGTCAAAGAAATTTCACGATTTTTTTGCACAAAGTTGCTGAAAATATTAGAAAAATATTCGAAAAAATATTGCGTCAAAAGTGATTTTAAATCAAGCAGACTATGTAAAACGCCGAAAAACGCTATTTTGCACGTGAAGTGCAAAGTTTCGGACCTAATTTTGACTGTGTCTGGAAAAGATTGAGTACCGCCCTCCCCCTTTTAGGAAAACCCTATATTTGCCACTGATTGCGTCGTCCTTATTCTTTCTAAGAATTCATTGATCAAGTCGATAGGGTATCGCTCGACCTTCAACTCAAATAAATGACAGGACAATTGCATTATATCCTTGATATCATTAGATATAGGTATAGATATCTTTCCTAATTCTTAAAAAGCCTACGATCGAAACATAAGGCACATAAATAGATCATTGATCCCAAAGAGAAGTTATAAAATGGCCAGCGAAACTGAGTCAGGCTCCAGCCCTTAAGTGCCCATTTTGAGCTAGCTCTCAGTCTATATTTAGGACGATCTTTTTTAATTAGGTATTAAGGGGCAAGACTGACGCCAATTTGTCAAAACTTATATACATGTATCATTGTAATACAGCTAATGAGGATGAGACGAAACGTATGCTGAATATATTGCGAATTATTTGCCAATAAGGCTAGATTAGCACTCGTACGTTACCGAAATTCCACGCAATTCAGACCCAGAATAAGCAAAATGCACGTTTATTGGTCCAGACTGCATAAGCTGATTAATGCAACACTGCATTTTTGATTATGTCCTTTGGGTACTGCCGGTTCGTGTATACTTATTTGTACGACTATGATTGCAAATAAAAAAATTGAAAATTGAAGCAGTCAAGGTCGTCGGCCTTAAAACTCGTTTTGCGTCATTGTTCCCCAAATTTTTTGCACGATTTCCTTCCCGAAAGAATTGCATATGATAGTATTGTGAAATTAATCACTTTAAACTAATGAGAATGATTCTTTAACACGACTGATATTGATTTGTTTTGATCAATTCTGCTATTTTTATTACAATTTGATTGCCCAATTACGGATCAAATGGTCAATATATATTACGATCTAAAGATGTGAAAATGTAAAAATGGAAAATAATAAAGATAAAATGGTAAGAAGTTAGAAAAAAAGTATAAAATCATTCAATGAAAAGCAAAATGTCTGTCCCTATATTTGACGCATTAACTCTTCCAGCGATTCACATTCATTCAATAGAACATTGTAGAATACTGGACCAATTTCGGACATTTATACTATAAGAGACTACAAGACTGAAGCTAGAGGGAAATTTGTTCGGACATATAGCACGTCTTTTCTCGACCACCTAGAAAAATTAAAAATTTGCTTACGAAATGTATACCTAAAATCGAAGGTCATGCGCCATCTAGAAGTTTGTTTATAGTTCATTTACATTCATTTATGTACATATTTTTCATATAATTGTCCTTGATATCAATGATTTTTAGTCATTTGAAGCTTTTTCTAATCTTTATTTAATTACTGGTTTTAAGAAAAATAAAGAAATGTTAGGTATTAATCCCTAAAAGAAAAACATAAATAGACTGCACTTTTATCCTTATGTGACTACAATTGTACTTTGGAATGATAAATAAGTTTTAACTCCGATCTCAGCTAAGTACAAATAAAATTTACCTTAAAACTTTCAAAGAATCATCAATTTAGTTGTTGAAATTTTTTGGGGGGAACTATTCTTATCAAATCTAGCCCATACTGTATGAACACGGAAAAATGGTTGGTTTTTGTCAATTTGCACTCTTCAATGATGTAACCGAATCACCGGATATAATCTCAAATCTTCGTTTCCACTATTTTTCATAATTATTTTTTGAAGTTTGTCCCAAAATATGCCTACAAAACTCTTACGCTAGGTGTCGATGAATTCGTCGCATCATTTTCTCGCTAATTCTACGGAAGACTCATCATGCTCGCCCCATTATATATACGGCCTATTGGCACTAAATTCGATTTTATTCATCAACAACGTTATAACGATAATGGTAATGCTGTCATATAAGAAAGATTTCGGAGGTTCGTATTATATTTTGACCAAAGGATTAGCCTGCGGTAATTTGTTCATTTTGCTGGTTACGTTTTTTCTGATTGGTTCGCGTCTCATGCTTGATGAAAGCGACAGATATTCGTTTATAAAGGCCGTGAATTTCGTTGCTTTTGGCCTGGGCTTCTTTCCCAGCCTTCTGATTAGCGTCATGATCGCTGTGAATCGTTTTATAGCCATCGTATTATTCGACAAATACAAGCGCATATTGACGAAAATGAGGTACAAAGATGCAAATTGCAAACTTGTTATTGTAGACGTTTTGGATTTGACCTCTGGATAACATTTGACTCCCATCGAATTCTGCTAATTCACAAAATATCGATTCCAAATAAGAACAGAATATGATAATTTATAACATCAATTTATTTAATTGTTTCTAGATTTTCTTTTTTATGTTCTAGAAAAACAGGGCCCGGTTCCAATATGCAGGTTTGAGCCTGGCTTAAAGTTAGGCGTGGGTTATGCCTGGCTGATCGCCTTCAATAAAATATAATTTGTAATACACGACCCTCTGACGGTACAATGATAAAGAATGCATGCTAAGTGCACATGCACTTAATACAAGATCAAGCTGTATTATGATCCTAACACGCAAACAAGGTGATACCATTATGCCCTCAGAGTCGCGCGTGTTACTACGGTACCTGTATTTATCCGCTTTGCGCCCCTTCTCGCCCCAAATTTAGCATAATCTGGCGGACCTAGTGTTTATAAATCTGTCCCCGGATCAGGATTGTAGGATTAATCAGTTTTCCGCTCTTAGCATGTGATTTGGCTAAAGTTGAGCTAAAACAATGTCTTTATTGCTGTTTTGAGCGCACCTAAATTAAGACAAATATGAATGAGCCGCAAAGATGTCTAGTTTAGCCCTAAGAAAATCGAATAATTAAAGACGAGAATCTGAATTTCATGCACTAAAGCATGTTAATTTATATGATTTTTCGATTTTTATATGACTTTATGACATTTATGATAAGTAGAGACTGGATAGTTTAGGGCAGCATTTTTTCTGAATACGGATTCAAACTCAGCTCATCGAGAAACGGCAAAAAAACCGTGTTTTTAAGTTGCTACCATAACTTTTTTTGCCCTTATTTGCCCTTATTTTCATTGTTTGCCCTTATTTCCACCTAAAATGCACAGCCATCTCCACCTGCACTTAATTGCATGATTTTAAGAAACTATATTTAGAATGGTAGGGTGAATCGTTTAGTATATTATGTTTTGGTAATGCTTTTACTGTGAGTGAAAGGTGATATGACCATTTTTGTGTTCTGCAATCTGCTAGCTAGTACAAACAAGCGAAAATGCTGAAAGCTGGCAGATGTACATTAAACAGCATTGCAGAAAAATTGAAAAGCGATTCGATCTTTTCTGATGGATTGATTATAAAGTGTAATATTTGCGATTTGATAATAAAAACTGATGAAAGGCATCAATCGGACCGTATTTCCTAGCATACCGCCGGTGTGCGCCTAAAGGAAATGACAGCTAAATCAAAATCCTCAACCTAAAAACAGGCATTTATTGTTGAGAATTTCGACAAAGCTAACAAAGTATCTACTATTTCCAGAAAATTTGAGTTGGACCTTACAGCGTTCGTTTCTACAAGCCGGTATTTCACTTTTCAAACTAAATTCTTTTCAAATTAAATTAATTGTAATGTAATTGTATGTGGAATCAAAATTATGTTGATCTAAGCATTTTGGTGGTGTTGTAGTACTATTGCCAATAAATTTAGTGCCTAAATTTGCTTTAGAATATGCCCTTTCCCCCTTTTGGCCCTATATTTGCCCTTTTGTTTGCCCTATTTTTGCCCTTTTTTGCTATTTTTTTGCCCTTAACTATCTGTTCTCTAATGATAAAGTACCTATATGATTGAATTTGATTTTATTTATAATTTTTGATTTTTTACGTTTGTAAATTTTATTTGATATTTTATTTTTAATGTATTCTTGCAAACGAGTATTTTTATTTGCAAGATATAATTTTTCTCGGATTTAACTTAAGAATACATAATGCAGTCATTCATTATTTAATTGAAAATAATACTTACTGACTTGCTCGACTCTATATCCTAACAAATTTGCACACATTAAATATAAGTGAATATGAATCCTAATAAAATTGTACCTTTAATATTAAATATAGCTCTAATAAGAATTCGAATTCAATGTGCAATTTTAAAAAATAAATGCTGCCTATTTCACGGTTCTGCAAGGCCCATCATTAGATTCTTCAAAAGCATTTATGCCTCATTGTTTTCCAAAATTAAGAACAATTGCTTCACAATTTTAAGTCAACATGACCTTGTTTATAAAAATATATATGAAAAGTGCCTTATACTAGCTAAAAGTTGACGCCTTATTCACTGTTTTATTATCTGTTTATTTAGTAGATAAGAAATAATGCATCAATGCTTGCATGTGTTACATTCACTACAGCAGTACAAATAAGCGATGGCAGATATATTTGCAGAAAAAAGATGAAATGAAAATTGCATACATTTATGCAAGCGATATTATGCAGACTGAACCCGAACAAGCTATACCCAATACTGCATTTTTCTTGAAGCATTATCGAGACTTGTTAGGAAAACAGTATATTCTCCAGTAAAATTCCTAATCGCCTGAAGCTAAGCATTTTAAACAAAAACATTTAAGGAAGACAAATTTTCACTAATAACATTGTCGCTGGAAGATGTAGTTTGCTTCTTCTTCAGTAGGGGCCATCAATATAATAAAAATAAAGAAAATACGAACTAAGGCAATTAATGCAAAGAAATTGTGAAGGTTGTGCTGGGAAAGTAGTAAATAGGGCATTATTTTTATTCGAAATAATGCCTGTCTACTAAATAATCACAAGGCCTAGATTTGAGCATTTTATTGCCCTCCATTATAATTATAATACTGCGTAAGCATAAAAGGGCAGTGATTAAATTCTGGGAGTCTGCTTATGGCAAAAAAGCAAAAAAATAACAAAATACACAGTGCACTGCCCAATTACCAAGTGTGCGTAACTGTGCAGTGCACTGTATGACACAGCACAGTTTATTAATTGTACATTGTTGCACATTAGTGTACAAAGTGGATGCAAAGAGAATGTATTCTCTGGGGATGTACCGGGGCCTGGAAACGATCGTCACCTTATGACTGTTATCTTTCTCATGTGAATCATCTTAACTTCTTTATAATGGCATTGTTACTTTCTCCACCTGGGTTTTTTACTTTTCAGCTAAGTAATGGAACGCGTTTATCTACTAGAGCTTTGCAGGTTTGTAAGGTGGCCTCCTGAATTTTTATGAAGAAAAAATTTTTGAGGCTAAGGATCTCAACAAATAATTGTAGATAGGCAAAATTGATGGTATTTTTGAGCTTAACACAGCAGGATCTATGCATCAAAAGTTTTCTGAAAAATTTATCCTTATTTGAATTATATTTGAATATGTTGTATGTAAATAAGTGGGTACAAAGCGGTCTTAAAATCTGGGGGTTTTTAGTTCAAAGAGTGCTGGAATCAATTTCAACAATCATTCAGATTTGCCTTAGGATTCTCAATTTTTATCTTTGGCAGTTCCCTGGTAGAAAATATTCGTACTTACAAAACTTTGGTGAGATTAGTCCACCTTATCCCTACAGCTACGCCACTGGAGCTGCTAGCAGATGGGTACAAGGGAGTTGGGTGAAAGGGGTGAATTTCCAGGGTAAAGTATTGTAAATTTAAGGCCAAAAATGGACAAATTTCAATGGTTTTTAGCAACTAATAAAAATTTTTCATGTCATCATTTCCTACTGTTGTTTATGAATGCTGTCTGGCGCACCAGTTGCATTTATTATTTTGCTTACCATGTGATTACTCACACCATCCATACTTCCTGTATCTGTAACCATTAAAGTCTAGTTTGTGACTAGCTTTAGCTGTTATGTGGGTGCTGCCCGATTCCGGGGTCTGTGTGGTGACTGGTGTAAAATTTACAAAAATCCCGAAAAACATGCCAAAATTCAATTCTGGGGTTCTATCTATTTTGAAGGGTCTACCGAACTGTCAGGGGGAGGTGGAGCGAAACCAGAGAGCAAATCTGCAATAATAGGCGGACAAAAGTTAATGAATTGCTGAGATTTCAATTTTTGGCAATTTTAGGTATGATTTTTATACCGCACAAGTATTACAGTTTATTAAAAGCGACCGAAAGAGTAGGTACATCAATCGTTTAACAATAAAAAATTGTTTTGTCGGATATAGCGTGCAGTGAACCATTCACGAGACTCTTCATTTAAAATGCTTACATTCGATACAATTTTTCAATTTTATTCTTTTACATTACCGATTTCGCCAAGTTGGAAATGTCGCGGCTTTTTCATAATTGAATCCGAATTACCAAATGCAAAAGGTAGAAATGGGGTGAAGATTGATAAAAAAGATGATGTGAATGAAGTTATTGAAAAGATTTAAGGCAATGGTAGATACCATAGGTAGACAGCAGCCGAATTATGGGGGAGGGGATCCGATGGGGCAAAATCGCTAAAAAACACTAAAAATTAAATTCTGGGGGTTTGTCGATTTTGAGAAAAAGGACCGCCGGATTCTTGAGAGAAGGGTGTCCTAGACCCACCGTTATCCCTCTCCACAAACCTACATATGTGTGACTAGCACTGTCTAAAGCTACTAAATCAACGAAAATAATACTTTGCGACACTTTAGGAAGTTCAGGCCCAGCAAAAGGTCGAAAGGCCTCGAACCAAGCACGTGAAAGGAAACTGCGTATTCTTTTGCATGTCCGCCGATCCTTATTTTAGCTGTCAAATATAAAAATCCACAGTAAAAATGTAACACACGAGCCCCGCGTATGTACTAAAACAAATGATGGTAATAATCGATAATACCGCCCCATCCAGATATTTTCACTATTTCCCTGCTCAAATGACGCTTTTCTGCGCAACTTTATGTTGAAGTCATTGGGGCTCGAACCAGAAGACCTTCATGTTGATAGTCAGTCGTCCTAACCATTGAGCCATCCACTTGAAATTACAAGTTTGGAAATTGTGGGATAAACGATTTTACAGAGCGATTTTTAAGATTCAACTCTCTATGATTCAGCAATAAGATACCGATGTGAGGTTGCTTGAGTAATCATAATGGTGCCACACGTATAAGCTAAGCCTAAACGTGCTGGCACCATAAAGCACATAACTATGTTAGTCTAATCTTGAATTATCGTCAGAAACAAAATGTACTACTGATAATTCAGGCTCACTAAGCCTCCGTAGTGGCATGCAACGAGCGGAGTGCGCGGCGCGACTCGCAGGCTTACGTTATGTCTGATATTATTGTAAATCGCACAGCAATCTAATGTCGATAGTTTACCTGAAATCTAGAGAGCTTAGCTAATTTAAAACTAAATCTGCTGACACCAGAATGTCAAGCATTCACCAAAAAATCGCTCGTTAATATTAAGATGTTCTTCACATTATTCGATTTCTCAGCCGGATTGCTCAGTGGCCAGATCGCTCGACTACCAATCAGACAGAAGGTCTTAGGTTCAAATCCCAGTCACAAGAAAAATTTACGCAGAAAGCGCGATATTAGGAGGATGAAAAAGCTTAAAACCCGGATAGGGCATAAGCGATAAGTATCTGAGTATTAAAATGATTTGTTAGAAATGTTAGGTATATTAACTTGTGAGTTCTAGTATAAACCATTGCCACAAAAATAAAGGCACAGCATGGTTGGTCTGAGAAAGCAGCCAGATAGCTTTCTTTAGGCAAAGTGGCTTAAAAGATAAGGATAAAACTAACAAAAAAGCTAAAAAGTAAATTCGTTAATATACAGCCTCTATTCATTCCTAAAACCTTTGCAAAAAAAATTTTAATTTTCAAATTTTTCTATATTCATTTAGCCTAATTTTTTCAAGAAAATTTTCCGATTTCTATATTCCGGCATCTAGAATCCTATCCCCCAAGTGCATGCCTGGTCATGAATTTGTTTCCTATTGAATGACACGCGCAATCCGATATACAGAATATAGTTATTTAAGTACAAGCCCTGATAAAGAATAATTATTGCAATTGTACATAAAATTTGTTGAATTTGCATAGTCTGATCCGAGCCGGAATAGTTCAACGTTTTTATTTAAGTACTATGCACGACTAATGAGCTTTTCAGGCTCGAAGACTATTTTTTCTAATGAAAATTGCCCTAATTCGATTCTTTAAATTAAAACCTTCTAATTGTTGAGATTCAGCATCAAATGAGTTTGGAATCCATGTTTTGTACGTCTTATTTTGGTTTATAAGCTTTTCAAGCGTAACAGTGTGTCTAGTTCTGCAGGCAAATCACTTAATATTTCGAGCATAGTATTGAATAATTTTCTCGTAACTATTTAAATAGAACCTTATAAAATTTTGACGAAAACGTGTAAGGTTAACGATTGAAAAAGGCAAAATGCTCTTGATATGCCGACATACATATAAGCTATCTTCCAGTTTTACACCTTTTCTAATAAAGCCGATTACACACGGCTTTCCTATTCCATTCAAAGTGCCTCTGATGCTACGATCAATCAAATGACTTATATGATAAAATTTGGCTGCATTGATTGATATAAGGCTTGCGCTAGCTCCTGTATCAAGACAAGCAGCGCCGCGATGCCCATTTATTGAGCATGCGACATAAACCGCTGGCATTTCGACAAACATTTCAGGAGCTCTTTGGTGTGCCAAAATCAAGCGGGCGTCTATCTTCTCTTGCCTAGTTCAAACATTCGATCGTAAAGAAAGACATAAGAAGATGTTTTATTAGCAGAAAGGCCTGCTCATGACTTTAACTATTATTTAATTAATTATTTAATAATTTGATTTTACTTTATTAATTTATTAATTGAATTTTAATTTAATCTAGATTAACTTTAACCAAACCAATTAAGCTGAAGTTAGGCTGACTGCATGTCGAGTCTCAGAAAACGGACTAAAATTGCGTAATCTTCCACGTTTTAGAATAATGCATGGTTCTACTCTCTCATGATTAGAATTAAAGATGAGAGTATCCTTATGATCTAATTACTGTTGGTTGCTTACTGAGCAATGTACGCCTTGACTTCATCTTCAGCGCACATGTACGCATCTTTAATCAAACGTCCTTGTTTATCCCGATTCGCCTTATTTATAATGACAGATATGGTGTAAACTTTTTTGAAAAGATCTGAAGCAAACGTGGAATAGAATTTTAAAAGAATCAACGCTATCAATAGGCTTGCCCTTAGACGAGCAGCAGTCAAAGTCTGGGGTTCCTTTGGAGCCCCATTGCCAAAAAACAAAAATACAGTTCTGAGCTATATTGATTTGGGGATATACCAGATTATCGAGGGATCTAGACCACTCCCTATGCCGATGTGTGGATTTGACTAAAGTCATCGCAAAAGTGGCAATTAGAAAACCGAGCGTCTTTTTCTAATCATTCTTCAGCGGAAAGTTAACATAAAGGATGATGATTAATGCAGTTTTAGCAGGAAAATGACAAATTTCATCTTATGTAATGACTCAGGCTTATACAACGTGGTTAAATATGGCTTAAGGCACTGTGTTAAAAATATTCTGACTTGAATTGTGCAGACATTTATTGAATTATTTGTAAAAAATGGTGAAAATATCATCAAAAACTTGAGGCCATGATGTGAAACTAGTCGAACTAGGTTTTGTAATCGCACAAAAGGACAAATCGAATGAAAATTACTTTTTTGTTCATAATTTGAACCGATCCCCCAATCGTATTGCAAGCCAGGGTTACCGCAATATAAAAGAAGTCCTTTTGCCCTTTTTTGTATTAATTAACCCTTCAATGGCCAACTGCAAAATTTGTCTCTAGGCCAACAAGGTGAACTTCGTTTACCGGGCAACTTAAAGTATTAGCGTAATACGCATTGGCATAACGATGCCCAGAACATCACCCCTTGTTTGGTCATAGACAGAACTTTTACGAATTTTAATGCGATCAGGAATCTTTTCTGTCAGATTTAAAGTAAAGACAAACAGCATTGAAAACGCAGGTACGTGCAAGTGCGATGTTTATCCCGGTCATTTTGCAGAAGACGTGTAAGAACGGTACAATAGCAAATGGAACAAAGTCAGTTCATGAGTTGCACTTTTTGCAGCACAATTTACTAAAAACCATGCTCGATGAACGAAATTTACCATGTCGTACCTATGGGGTTAAATAACTCTATCGTTCAGTCAAGTTAATCTCTACGATTTTTTCAAGAATATTTGCGAGGATGGCTTTTGTATGTTCGGTTTAATGATGCATAATGAATTAAAAGTGATATGTCCGTTTGCTTTTTAATTATAATTAGGATTTTTGAATGCATACCATAAGATTTTAGCTTGACAGCAGCGCCTAATTTCAAATTCTTTTCGCATAATTCAGCTGTTCTGACAGGACTTTTAACGTAGCTTTCGTATAAACGCCTAAGATAGTCGATCTTGGGTTTCGGCGCTAAATAGAAATATGTTGGCACCATATGTGGGCGGCACCAAAGTTCTGGGGGAGGGGGTGCAAGATTTTTTCAAAGGTCAAAAAATGCCCTTAAAAATGGTGGTATGGCGAAAAAACACCATTTTTTACGTTTCTAATCGAGCACTATCCATTGGCATCAACAAATTGCGAAACAAAAACAAAAAAATTCAAAAATTGAATTCTGTGGGTGTATTTTGATTTCAGGGGGGTATTTAGGTTTCTCGGGGGGGGGGGGTGCATAACCCCAAATCCCCCCAAGCCCAGGTATGGTTGGCACTACTGGATAAAGAGGGACTCTATATTTTTTCTCAAAATTTTTTCTCAAAACCAACTTTTCTGACCAAATCGAGTATGCTGAACACGATTCTGACAATATTATGTGTCAAACGACTATTTTAGTAGCAAATATCAATGCAAAAGACACTAAGGCAAAGGATGCCACGGAATGTTTTGAGAACATGGTGACCTTCGTGTTTTTTTTTGTTAAAAATGCTATTTTCCTGGGTTTTCGACATTGCTGAATCCAAAAAAAGGTGGTTTTATCGATCGGAATGCGCTTTTTTTCTGCATCCTTTGAAAAAAATTCCTTTTTTAGTTTTCAATTTATGGCGACAGCAATTGCTTGCGGATTTAGATTGATGCCAGACATGGGCTAAGCCTAAGGCTTAGCGGAGCAAAAATTTCTCCGCTCACTTCGCTCAATCCGCAATTTTCGCTCCATTTATCTCAGGCTTAGCCCATGTGCTGGCATCAATGTGAGTGCACATAACTAAGCCTAAGCCTAAGACATCGATGACCCCGCCTTGTAACAATTCACCGACGCTTCGGATACTAATCCGAAACATTCTCAAAGGCACAGCTTACTTTCCGCCTATCCTTTTCTACAACACCAATTTACAACTTTTTTCGAATAACTTACTGAAAAACTGTTTCCGTGCGATAATAGGTATTGTCAGAATCGTGTTCAGCATACTCGATTTGGTCAGAAGACTTGGTTCTGAAAAAAGTGAGAAAAATGTAGGTTCCCTCTCTTTCCAGTAGTGCCATAATGTTAAATCTGCAATCTTTATTGTGTAAAGTAGGTATATAATAAGGAACATTTTCAAAACATATCAAGAAATCATAGGTGTTATATAAAAGCAAGCAGCGCCTTTGCTCGATCATTAGGATTAATTTTCTAAATTAATTAGAGAAGCTTTAATTAATGATGCACGAAAAATTTCCAGGTCTGGCTCTTTTACTTGTTTTTCAATTCGATCCCAACAATCACAGTCTTGAGAGACACATTTGACAAAAGATTAAAAAATAAAATATGTAAGTAAACGCATGACATGCATGTGAAGGGAAAAAAGGAAATTTTTCGGAAAAAATCGGATAAAAATGACGGTCGAAAATGGATAAAAATAAAAAATTTCCTGTCATGTACTTAAAATGGACTCAGGTCATTTTGGCTGAAATAAGCTCTTTATGACCCCCTCAGACCATCTGACTCCCAGAACAGTAAGAAGAGAATCTATGGCAAACACTCACCAATTTCAATAGTTGCCCTTTTATATCGAAGCAATAAGAGATCACCATTTGATGCGCCAATGTCCTTTATTTTCATATTCACGTCCTCAAAAAGTTTATTTTCGTAAAATATGGTACATTTTGCGTCAGTGACGTTGCAAGACACTGATTTGTTTGTATCCTTATTCGATGCAGTTGGACAGCTCTTAGCGTTCACTAATTTTTCTTTGCAAAAATTGAACATTTCTCCCAGAGTGCTGTCTGGACTAACGCCAATGTTGAATAAGTGCCCATTGTCCGTCGTTATTGTAAGTTGTAAAGAGAGTTTCTCGTCAAAATTTTTCATATTTATACTAAAGGAAATTATAAGCTGTCAACGAGCTATACAATCAATATGGATATGGCAATCATGTTTAAAAATTCAATGAACATACGGCGCTAAATTCTATTTTGCGTCAAAAATAGTAATAGTAATAATTGATTAAGAAAAACGCAAAGCTAAAATACCTCGAGAAAAAAGTAATATAAGAAAATGGCAATAGCGACTGAAATCGTTGTCGGGCATTTGATCAATAGCTATACTAATAGTTGCAAAAGATGAAACGCTTATTAAACATCATTAAGCATTTGCAACGTTACATCAAAATTCCTGAGATATTCATTCATCTTAAAAGCATTCTCATTTTTCCAGTAAGAGAAAATCCACGCAGTATCAGGTATAATATGTACGACATCTTACTACAGTATCCATTTAAAGCAGGTGCGCGTGTTTGAACAAAATGAATTCAACGCATGTAACGAAGAGAGCTAACATCTGAAGGGGACCGATCCATGCTCTCAGGCTCGTAGCCAGAATTACTGGGCCGGGGGTGCGTGCAGCTTAAATTGTGATCACTCTAGCATAAGTTGTTACGGTAATCTGCTTTAAAAATTAATCAAATATAGCTTGAAGCGGCTAAATTTCCCAAGAGATAACATTATCCTAACATATTTCTAGCGTTTCTGCATGAATTTTAAACCTCCTTTCGTTTTTTGACGCTTTTTATCTAACTTTCACATGCGGGATCGGGGGGCGGCCTTACCATCTGCAACCCGCCCCTGCCTACGGGCCTCGTTGCTCAGGAGGTAACACTACGTGAATGAGGAGTCTGCGCTGATAAATGCTGTCAGATTCGCTCAGCAGCACTATTTCTATAAAACGTTATGTGCGATAATATATGTAGCTGCACGAGTTTAGCAAGACTGCTCAGTCCGAGCTAATGACTGACTATAAGGGAAATTTGGCTGACCTTGTTAGCGGCTTAAGTACGTTATTGATCAAGAGTATATTGCAAGGGCTCGACAGGCGTACAAAGACAGGCGGAGTAACCTACTTGTAATAGGAAATATATGATTTTGATTATGAATCCTTTAAGCCCCAAACATGCACGTGGGGGTTTGGAGGTCTACAAGACCCCCAAAATGGAAAAATGGGAGATTTTTACAGGGAAATGAGGCAAAATGAAGGCGAAAAACGCATGAAAATTGAAAATTTCCTTCGAAAGTGCTTTAAATTCACCAGAAACTGTGTAATAACGTAGTTTTAATGTACTTTTAGCGCTTATACCAGTTTTTAATGTTATTTTGGCCCAAAACTCAATTCCCGACCACCCCCTCCCCAAAGACCGGCTGACCCCTCTTCCCCAGATCGGCCATGCTGTACATCTATCCATCTATGCTAACCAATACGGTAGGTAGTAGTCTGCGCTGGTAAGTTTCATCAGTTGGTAATAGATGTGATTACTTACCGTAATTGTGACGAGACGACTTTTGGTAATCATTAAGTCAATGCAATTTCAACAAAATGCAGTTGTGTAGGCATACTCGTAGCTTATAAAAATATACGGAATTAGATGAAACAAATCTATAACGCACACAGGGTTTCAAAAATGACCGAAATGATCACGCTTCACCGCCATGCCATAAACAAGCTTGTAGTCTTCGGTGTTTTGCACCAGCAAATCCGTTTGTAGATAACATATTATCTAATTCTAATAAATTTTTCAGATGGTTTTTTGTTTTTACTATGTAGTATGGAAAGCCGGAAGGATCATATGAAAAAAATGGTTGATTCACTACAAAATCCAGACTTTTAACCAAAATTTTCAAATAAAGCGATAGTTTCAACGGCGGAATTCAAAATGCAATCAACCATTTTTTCAATATAATGATCCGTCCGGCTTGAAAAAACACATTACAAGCTCCAGACAATTTGGTTATTCAATGAACTTATGTAGGCCAAATGCATAATGATGTTATTAAAATTGCCCTCTAAAATTTGCATGAAGTTTTTCAATAAAGTCGTACATTTATTCTACAAATGAATACTTAAATGAGCTCGGAAATTCAAAATTATGAACCTTCTGGCTTGAAACTTGGTTGAAAACTAACTATGAAACACTTATTGAACTGTTGCTGTAAGATTTTAACCAATTTTTTCAAATTTCACTTTCAATGAAAGTTTTAAAAGAACGAGTTTCAATCGATTTTTTCGAAAATTGCTTTCAACGAAGGTTTCCAAGATCAATTTTCAACCAACTCTTTCAAAATTTATTTTCAATGACAGTTTTTAATTTTAATTTTAAACCAATTCAATCAATACTAACTTTTAATGAAAGTTTTCAAACCGTTTTCCGACCAATTTTTTCAAAAGTCGATTTCAATGAAAAATTTCAAACTCGAATTTTCAATCATGTTATGCAAGGATAAGTTTGAACAAAGGTATGTAAATAGTAAGTTTCAACCAAATTTTTCAGAAGTAAGTTTCAACGAAGGTTTTTCAAAAGGTGAGTTTCAGCCAATTTTTCAAGATCCTCGAAACGAAAAAATACTGCCTGCGGCACGTCCCAAACCCTTTAGCTTCGCATAATTTTATTGCAATCTTGATTTGCGAGTATACTGTAACATTTTGTGCAATGTGATCCGTTCGCAGGGTTGCCAAGTAGGGGTTTTTTCCCATTTTTGGAGATTTTTGAGGCCATTGGTGGCATTTTTTAGCGATTAAGATTTTTTCGCACCTATGCTTAACCATTGGTTTGGGGTTTTTAGGCAGTTTGAGGTAAAAATTGGGGGTTTTTTGACGAGCACTGGATACGGGCCTGTAAGGGAATATTTTTCTGAAAAAGTTCGAATTCTTAGTGCATTGAGCAGGTCGTATAAAGTCTAAATAATGCGATTTTTGCGAGCTTCCGATGAATTTCCCGAGGTGTCAAGGGCGTAGCCCCAAATTTTTCAGAAACATTGTTGATTTTTCTGGTGCAATAATTGTGTCCAGAAAATTGAGTTCAAAACGGCAAAAACGTACAAATATTCTGGCGCTTCGCACTGAGCCGTTATTATTTATTGTTATGTACAGATCCAATGAGTTAAAAGCTTGAATCAGCTTAAATAATACAGCACTTTACATCACTATAGTGATTCAATGCACTATTTTATCATTGAATGAAACTGTGCATACTTGTTGAGCATAATAATAAAAGTGTGAAAATGATTGTGTACCTACCAGTTTGTCTATTCTCTGCTTTGTTTGAAAAAGTTGGTTGAAAATTGATTTTGAAAACCTCCGTTGAAAGCAATTTTCGAAAAAAGCGATTGAAACTTGTTCTTTGAAAACTTTCATTGAAAGTAAAATTTCAAAAAATTGGTTAAAATGTTACAGCAACAAGTTCAACAAGCGGTTCGAAGTTAGTTTTCAACAAAGTTTTCAAGCCAGAAGGCTCATAATTCTGAATTTCCGAGCTCATTTAGGTGTTCATTTGTTGAATAAATGTACGACTTTATTGAAAAACTTCATTCAAATTTTAGAGGGAAATTTGAATAACAGTATGCATTTGGCCTACATAAGTTCATTGAATAACCAAATCGTCTGGAGCTTGTAATGCTTTTTTCAAGCCAGACGGATCATTATATTGAAAAAATGGTTGATTGCATTTTGAATTTCGCCATTGAAGCTATCGCTTTATTTGAAAAGTTTGGTTGAAAGTCTGGATTTTGTAGTGAATCAACCATTTTTTTCATATGATCCTTCCGGCTTTCCGTAATGTAGGATGGAGGAGCATCATCAGAAAGTAAAACGAATACTTCTGGCGTGTACAGCGTTTGAAATTCAAAACCAATTTAAAAAACATTTTCTAAGCTGAACTCTCTTGTAGTTTTTTGTTTCTTTGCTATGCGCTGCTTAGACGAAGTATAGGTAAACCTGCATTACCAATGAATCCAATGTTTTTAAGCTTTGCAAGTCTTCCGTTTACCAACTGTAGTGTAGCTAATCATTTCTTTCCGTAAATACACATTTAAGAGGGCAGGCTAAATAGCTATGAGTACATTTAAAACCAACGGATAGAGATAAACAATGACGATTAATCTAGGTGTTTTAGAAACAGTTTTCAATGCTGAATCAATATGCACAGCATTTTGGATAGATCCTAGGCATACATGTAGTATGGGGGATGGAGATATCCCCCACCCAAAGTCGGACTTTCCCTTCCCCATCTCCCCCCAGAGCCAAAAAATTTTTTACCCGCTTCCCCAATTTTTGGAAAAAACTTAGGCCGTTTTCGACCAGGAATTGAAGGTCGTTTAACCCCCCCCTTGAAAAAAGTCCGGGACCCCCAAATTCTGAGCCGTTACATGTATTATCCTAGGTCACCATATGTACTTACATGCGAAGGACAGAATCGCTCCGCAAGCTGCTGATTAAGTGGAACCCAGAGATTAAATGTAAATAGCTGAAAACTGTAAGCATAGTAAATTACCAGTGACAAAAACATTTGCTAATTTTTATCTAGCGTGTAAATTCGCTCAAAAAATCAATTAGCTTATTACTGTAGCACCCAATTTCTTCATAAGTTATGAACTAGCTTAAAAAACACGCTTACCTACTCGTAAATCTCTAGGGAATATAAATTCTGCAGGCTGCGAAATTCGGGACGCAAATCATGCACACAGTGCTGTGAAGAAGTAGGTAGCCCGACAGCCTTGCTTTGTATTTTAATGCACGAGTAGGTAATAGGTATGTAGCTACCTTAGTTGTTTTCTTCAGTAGCAAGTTGAACTTTATTTGCATCTTACAGAAAAGCCCTTTTGGAATATATGTTTTACATAACTTTGGGCTCGATCTTTACGAATATTTACGGCAGTACAACGTCATAGATTTTACGTCCGCGCAGTGTGCGACTTAGGTAGACACTACCGACAAAGCGCTCAACTTAATGAAGCTCTCCTCTAAATCATAGAACAAACGCAGGACCTCTCACATTATTGGCTTATAAAAGGGGGCTCCGAATACCTGCATCAAAGCTCAGGATTGCGCCGAGATATGCCTAAAAGACAGTACAAATCGAACACGGTGTAGGTCGGTATCTTCAAAATCCCCAAGTTTGAACATGCTAAGAGCTGAAGGCGAGCTGAAAGTTCAATAGCTCAAAAAAGACTTTTAAAACAGCTTACTTAGATCAAGGCTTAAGCGAGCGCTTATATCAACTAATAAAATAAAATTGATTAGGTATATTGAAGAAACGACTGGCTTACAACAACACAAAAACAAGACTAAATAAAGTCAATGTAAATTGCGAAAAGTTTACGAACAATAATTTAAACGTTATAAGAAATTTTTAAACGAATTTTTGAGGTTTTCAAAAAGTTTAAAGTGCCTACAAAAGTGATTTAAACAAACAGTATAGTTGTGATATTCAAGAGTACCTATATCGAGTTATGTTGAGACACGCCAAACGGCATCAATGTACGACAAGTTTAAAACACTTTTATAGACTGATTTATGCAGATTGATTTCAAATGAAAACCGCAAACTTAAATGAAATAGACTATACACTCTTACCTACCTACACTTATCTGCTTCACAAAAGTTTGAGCATAAATTTTAAAAACTATTTTCGATTTTATTTTATTTATTCGGATTTTTAATGATATTCGTATTATTATTATTATTTATTATTTATTATTGATATTATTATTATTATTATTATTATTATTATTATTATTATTATTATTATTATTCTACATTTGGATTTTTAATGATCTATCTTCTAAAAACCGTATCTCCCAGCCGCTTGATTGTTCAGAAACGTTTATTTTTGTAGCTTTTTGTAAGAATGAATTTGTAAGACAGGTGGTAGAGTTTTACTTAACACTGGTTCACTTGTTAGCTGCCCCTGGCTTACGCTAAATTAAGCAGAAGCAGAAGCCATTTTTTTGGTCCTGTAAGCATCTGCTAAAAGCATAATTTGCCTTTGTAGCCTTGTACTTTTACAGTATTTCCGATATTTAAATGTGATTTCTTTTACTTTAGAGCCCTTTCACACAAGTTTGAGCATAAATTTTAAAAAACTATGTCCGACAATAAGCCGACAGATTTCCATTATAGGATTGATTTGATATATAATTATTGTAATCCATCGGCTTACTTTCGAAAAAATTCTCCCAAACTTATGTGAAACAGACTATGATTTCCTTTATGGTATTTTAGTTTCCTGCAAAAGAGTTGAGCTTTTATCAAAGATCGCACGTTATGGCAGCTGCTAGCAAATTAAAAACGTTGATGTATGAATGCAACAACCCTTGAGAGAGGTGCAGCTTCCGCAGGCAAAATCAATCGAAGTAAAAATAAACAGAGTAGAACAGATTTGAGCCAAAATTGCATCAAGCTAAAACAACGTAAAACCTGTGCAAATCCTTAGTTCATGGCAAATTTCAAGCACTTTCCCAGAATCATTGTCATCCATTTTTTTGTCTAATTTGTCCCATAAAATTAAATTACCCATTTCTCCATTCTGAGAGATCTCAACCTCTCACGTGCAAGTCTTTGCCAATCAGACTTCGAGCAGAAAAAAGTGAGCAGAAAGATTGTAAGCGCATATGGGCATGAAGGGAGGTCTGATTGAATTCTGGCATGTGAACTCACAAAATAACATTTTGAAAATTTGAAGTTTTTTTTGCCCTTTTTTTGATGTCAATCGATAGAGCACGAAGAGAAACATCGAAAAATCGTTCTTTGATCATATCTATTTTTCAGTAGTTTTCTGATATGTGAAAATTTTTGAACCCTTAGAATACAGGCGCTGCTCAACAAGATTGCGATCCACCGGACGTTTCGTAACCACACCTGGGCGTAGGGAGGGTTTTGGGGGTCTGCACCCCCAGAAACCAAAATACCCCCCCCAGAAATCAAAATACCCCCAGCCCAGAATTCAATTTTTGAAAATTTTTTTCGTTTTTTCGCAATTTTTTGATGCCAATGGATAGTGCTCGATGAGAAACGTCGAAAAATGGTGTTTTTATCGCCATACCACCATTTTTAAGGCCATTTTTTGACTTTCAAAAAATCTTGCACCCCCCCAGAATTTTCTTGCTGCCCACGTATGTTCGTAACCATACATGATCTTCGGGTTTCACCACCTTGGAGATTTTTTCATGCTCCCCCAGAATTCGCGATCTTTTCATGATACTAAAAATTTTCTAAAAATTTGTAGAAAAATGCGTTTTTAAGCGTTTTTGGCTATTTATTTGCTAAAAGTGTCAAATTTTTGGCGCTTAGCGCCATATACTCATCTTTTGACTATATTTTGTTCAATTTATTCGACTTTTTTGATTTTTTTGTGAAATTTTAATTGTTCATATGTTCTAGAAAGATAGAGCATCGTCAGAAACGCCGGAACACTATGCTTCGGAAGCGTACCCACCATTTTTGGGCCCAAAAAGGCACTTTAAATTTTCACCCTAGCTCACAGCTGTTCAAGTATGTTCGTTACTATCATACCTACATATTCAACACAGGCACGAGCAGTGGCGGATCCAGGATTTTTTTGACAGGGAAGGCGGAACCCAAAATTTTCCCAAAATTGTCAAACATTGTCCAAAAATTCGTATATTATGCTTAAAATACCGAGTTTTTGCTGTCTTTTGATAGGCAGAATTATTTCTAATGCAAAAAAGTACAGATTTTCGGAATTTCCTAATTTTTTGAAAACTTGCAAAATCAATGCAGGAATCAACACAATCGTCGAAGAAACATTCGAGAAAGCGAATTATAAAATCTTTGTTTGTACAAAACTACTCTTCTGACGTAAATTTAATTTTTTAGAGCGCCAAGAGGTCAGCAAATGCCATTCATGAAATTTAATCCCAGTGCGAAGCGCCGGAAAAATTTGAAAATTATGATATAAATGGCTAGAATCATGAAAAGATACATACACATATATTCTTCATTGCGCCTAAATATATTTTTAGACGGGGGGCGGCCCCCTGCCCCCTCTAAATCTCTTAATCGCCAGTGGGCACGAGCGCGTATGCGAAAAATTTACAACATTTGTTATCAGCAATGCTTTCTTTTGAATCGCTTCTTAAGACTATTCTGATTTACCCATTACTTTTCGTTTTAATTGTTTATTTTGGGAAACATTAATAAATAATTAAAATTAAGTTCACAACAATTAATACACTCGCACGTGATATGCACATCTACATAGGTAGGTGCCCAGAAACGGCGAAATCAACATGCAAAATTAAAAAGTGCGAAAAATCACATGAAATACATCAACAGCGCAGCTACGCCAGCACTGATCAACCCTAAAAGAATTCTATCAATATTACCGAAATTCGGTCAAAAATCAGAATAAATGTTCCTGTATTAAAAGAAGCCTAAATCCGCAAGAAATCAAATTATTTTGAAAAAAATCAAGTGAATAATTTTCGGAAATTATGACAGCGAAAAAGACAGAAAAGATTTAAAATAGCCGTTAATGCCTATATTTCAGGTTTATTGTTTTTATTTAAGATAATATGTCAAAAACATTTTTTATTAGTATATATTAATTTTATAGAAAATATATTTAATTAATTACCGAAAATTCTTCAAAAATATTTTTAGTGTTGCTGTAAGATAGAAACCAAAATGGAAATTCCAGAAACTTTACCCCGCCAACCGCCACTATCAATCACGCTTGAGATTACTATGGTGAAGCCCAATGGCGGATCCAGGATTCCCTGACAGGGGGAGCGGATTCCAAACTTTTCCGAAAAGTGTCAAACCTTGTCCGAAATTTCGTATATTATCCTTAAAGTGTCGGTTTTTGCTGTCTTTTGATAGGCAGAATTATTTCTGATGCAAAAAAGTACAAACTCGCTTCAATTAATACAGAAATAGGCACAAATCGCCAGAAAAACACTCGATAAATCATTGTAAGAGCTGCAAACCTTTAACCTGTACAAAACCTGCTCTTCTGCCGTAAATTTGACTTTTAGAGCGCCAAGAGAATTAGTGATTCTCATTAATGAGTACTATCCCGGCGCAAAGCGCCGGAAAAAAATTTGAAAAATCATGATCAAAATAACTGAAATCATCAAGAAATACATATTAACTCTTCATTGCGCCCTAATATTTTTTAACGGCAGAGGCGGCCGCCTCCTATACGCCTCACCTCTAAATCCGCCAGTGGGGGAGCCTAAACTTTTCAAATCTTAGTTAAAACATTTTGTTTTCGAAAACATTGAAACAGAAAGAAATAGTACGATTTATCTCAATAAACTAGAATAACATCATGAAAAAACATAAGTTTACACCTTTGAGATTTTAATTTCCTTTTTATTTCTTAAACAAAAAGTAGAAATCAGGATAGACGTGAAAATGTTTTTATCAAAATTGTTCGACTTGCTATATTAGAATTTGAAGGGAGGGCCGGAAGGTGGTTACTCTAGGGCTATCATGACCTTGATGTACACACACAGCATGGCCGGTCTGGGGGTCATCAAGAGGATATTTTTGAGCCAAGCTAGGCTCAAAAACGAGTATAAATGCTAAGGCGGCATAATCTATAATATTAATTTCGAGTTGTGTGTAAGTGTGTGTGTGTCTGTGAGGCAAAAGTTTTTACTGGATAATTTTGTGATACTTATATTTTCACTCAATGGGTATTCTCGGGCGCTAATTACAATTTTTTGATCAAAACGGCTCGATCGGACTCCTGAAACCCGGAAACTACGGATTTATGTAAAAGGTTTTGGTAGCTCTAGCCGCTTATGCAATTGCCGCAGGGTAAAATTTTAAAGTCACCCTAAATCAACTTTTATGCGCTATCGACTGGTGTAAACCACTTTACACTACAGTGTAAACTGATGTTATGCCGTAAGAAAAACGTGATTTACAAGTGTATTTTATCAAATATCTCAAATTGCAGCGGATAAATTTTTTAAAGTTTTCGCCAATTATTAAATATCTTATGACTGACCTTACTGTAGAATTTGAAGAAAATTCACGGATTTGGTTTCTGAGATACGGGAGCCCAAAGGTACCCTATGCATAGCGTAAAATTTATTTTTGTCTTTTTGCAGAAGCACAGATTGACTGTTGCTTCCAAAATTTGGCCCTGGGGTTTCTGGGACCGCTGATTCCATATTCGCTACTTTTTAGTACGATCTAGCATCATAAAACATGTATGAGACGGGCTGAAAGGAAATCACGTACGGGTACTTATAAACATGATTAATCACTGAAAAAAGAGCTTGCACCAAGTCAAAATTTTTGACCTTGTAAACCAGCGAGCGTGAAATTTAATGCGAAGCAATCGAAGCAGCAAACATGCAGCTTTCGAAAGAAAGCAGCAAATATGCGGCTTTCAAAATACAAATCCAAATAAGAGTTTTGAAAAATGAGCTTGCTAAGCGAGAGTTGTAAACAAAGAGAACTTAAAGTTTAAAACATACCATTAAATTATGAAGAGAATTATAAAAGATTTTAAACTATAAGAAAATGAAAGAGGTGGATTTAAGTAAATTAAAACAAATTTAGAGGATATGATGAAACATTTATTGTTGAGAATAGGACGATCACGTGCTATGTATAATGACTCCTTGATTAAAAGATCAAAAGAGTTGTATGCTCGACTAATAACCTTGAAGCAATCTGATGTATTTAAATGATTGCTATTTGAGATATGTTTGTGAATAGCAGATAAGCTATCACCCTGAATTGGCTTTCCTGTAGCAAATGAGATGCTCGATAATTTAATGGTATGTTTTAAACTTTAAGTTTCTCTTTGTTTACAACTCTCGCTTAGCAAGCTCATTTTTCAAAACAAATCCAAATGTTTTTGCTTCTAGCGACTAATTTAATATGCAACTTTTTGCATTTGTTCACAATGAGGGCAAAGTTGAACATTGTACAAAGTTGAACCCGACGCTATAAGATAGGACGTGATACAACATACTCAATGCTATACAATAGGACGTGTTGTAACATACCCATGCTATACAATAGGACGTGATATAACATGCCCCATGCTATAAGATAGGACGTGATATAACATACCCAGTGTTACAGGATAGACGTGATATAACATACCCTTGGTTACAAGATAGGACGTGATAAAGCATACCCAGTGCTATAACACATCCTGTGCTGTAAGATTGGTGTCCCAAAACATCAAAAATATGGTTTGCACCAAAAAAATCTTTAAACATCCCAAAAACATAAAAAATGGTTTTGACCAAAAAATTTTTTAAACACCCCAAAACATATAAAATATGTGAATTTTGACCAAAAAACATTTTTGAACCTCCAAAAACATCAAAAGCATATTTTGGACCAAAAAGTTTTTTTAATATTTTAAAACGTTAAAAATATGGTTATGATCAAACAAAATTTTTAAACATCCCAAACCATCTAACGGTATAATTTCCAGAACATCCCAGAACATCAAAAATAAGATTTAAGATAAAGAATTCTCAGAACCATTCTATAACGTCAGAAATATGGATTTAATCAAAGAAATGGTTGACAAAAGACAGTTTTAAAAAATTTAAAAAAATACAATATGTTCTTACCAACAATTTTTTTAGAAATATCCCAAAAACATCATAAGTCCCGAAAAATAAAAAATAAAATACAAGAGACATCTCAATCCCATACACCTATCAGGCCTAAGTTCAAATAGGCAACGCCGGGCAGTTCAGCTAGATATAAAAAATATAAAAACCGCTCGCCGATCCATTGCAGTCATTCAATTTTTTATACTAATTACTGGTTAAGATATTATTTGTTTACAAACAATTTAGCAGATGGGGCAGCGAAGCGCCCCATTCGCTAGTCTATAATATTAATTTCGAGTTGTGTGTAAGTGTGTGTGTGTCTGTGAGGCAAAAAAAGTTTTTACTGGATAATTTTTTTGTTATACTTATTTTTTCACTCAATGGGTATTCTCCGGCGCTAATTACAATTTTTTGATTAAAATGGCTCGATCGGACTCTGAAACCCGGAAACTACGGTTTTATGTAAAAGGTTTTGGCAGCTCTAGCCGCTTATGCAATTGCCGCAGGGTAAAATTTTAAAGCCACCCTAGATCAACTTTTTATGCGCTATCGACCGATGTTAACCACTTTACACTACAGTGTAAACTGATGTAATGCCGTAAGAAAAACGTGATTTACAAGTGTATTTTATCAAATATCTCAAATCGCAGCGAGTAAATTTTTTTAAAGCTTTCACCAGATATTGGATATCTTATGACTGACCTTACTGTAGAATTTTAAGGAAATTCACGGATTGGTTTCTGAGATACAGGAGCCCAAAGGTACCCTATGCATAGCGTAAAATTTAGGTTTTTGTCTTTTTGCAGAAGCACAGATTGACTGTTGCTTCCAAAATTTGGCTTGGGGTTTCTGGGACCGCTGATTCCATATTCGCTACTTTAAATATACGATCTGGCATCATAAAACATGTATGAGATGGGCTGAAACGAAATCACGTACGGGTACTTATAAACATGATTAATCACTGAAAAAGAGCTTGCACCAAGTCAAAATTTTTGACCTTGTAAACCAGCGCGCGTGAAATTTAATGCGAAGCAATCGAAAGCAGGTAAACATGCGGTTTTCGAAAGAAAGCAGCAAACATGCTGCTTTCGAAAATACAAAATATAATGTTTTTGCTTCTAGCGGCTAATTTAATATGCAACTTTTTGCATTTGTCTACAATGAGGGCAAAGTTGAACATTGTACAAGTTGAAGCCGACGCTATAAGATAGGACGTGATACAACATACTCAATGCTATACAATAGGACGTGATGTAACATACCCCATGCTATACAACAGGACGTGATATAACATGCCCATGCTATAAGATAGACGTGATATAACATACTCAGTGTTACAGGATAGGACGTGATATAACGTACCCCATGCTACAAGATAGGACGATATACCATACCCAGTGCTATAACATAGCATGTGCTGTAAGATTGGTGTCCCAAAACATCAAAAATATGGCTTGCACCAAAAATCTTTAAACATCCCAAAACATCAAAAAAAATGGTTTTGACCAAAAAAATTTTTTAAACCTCCAAAAACATCAAAAGTATGGTTTTGGACCAAAAGTTTTTTTAATATTCCGAAACGTTAAAAATATGGTTGCGATCAAACAAAATTTTTTTAAACATCCCAAACCATCTAATGGTATAATTTCCAGAACATCCCAGAACATCAAAATATGATTTAGGATGAAGAATTCTCAGAACCATTCTATGACGTCAGAAATATGGATTTAATCAAAGAAATTGTTGACAAAAGACAGTTTTAAAAAATTTAAAAAATACAATAAGTTTTTACCAACATTTTTTAGATATATCCCGAAAACATCAAAAGTCCCGAAAATAAAAAATACAAGAGACATCTTAATCCCATATAGCTATCAGGCCTAAGTTCAGCCAGGGAAACACCGGGCAGCTCAGCTAGATATAAAAATATAAAAACCGCTCGCCGATCCATTGCAGAGTCATTCACTTTATACTAATTACTGATTAAGATATTATTTGTTTTGTACCACTCTAGCAGATGGGGCAGCGAAGCGCCCTATTTGCTAGTTTTTATAAAATTTAGGTCTGAAATCTGTAATCTTTCATGCTGAATCATAAGTAACGCGATAGCGCGTACTTTTAATATACTTGGCACCATTTTTTATATATGTTTATCGCAGTTTATCAAAATTGAACATAATCATAGATAACAAGTATCATCAATTAACAGTCAACAAAAAATAACCGACTAAAAGGAAATCCGACAGCCTTTAGCTTGAGTTAATGCTTATAAACAAGGTGTTAACGAATTGATCAATTCGACGCATTTTTCTTTAGGATTGAACCTAAGATTTCCTTCATTTTTTAATCATTTTTGCTCGTAAAATGCACTTAGGCTATGTATCTGAAGTCGCTCTTCCATAATTCGCCAAACATTTCTAATTGGATTGGGTTTCTAGACTATAGGGGTCGGAATAATAAAGGCGATCCCTTCCCCACAAAATATGCTGCAGTGGTTTTTGCCTTGTGTTTTGGATCATCACCTGAAAAAAAAATGTCTTGAAAGTTTTTTCTGAGGCAGTCACCAAAGAAGGAACCGAGTGCTCCTTAATTAAGCAAGTATAAAATTTTCGAAACTTAATAATCTTTAATTGTTCTTTCCCAGTTTGAACTATATTTCTCCACACTTTTTCGCAAATTCATTATGAAGTGTTTGTAAATTTTGGGTTGGAAGGAAATAAACCAGATCACAACATCATGGCTCCAAATGGACTCTTGCATTTAAAAGCACTGCATTCTCTTCGTGTGTTGACGCTTCCGGCCATGCATTTGACATTTTATGTTTTGTCTGGACGTCTGCGGACAAAACCCCTAATTTCAAAGTGAAATAATCGAATATCACTCCCAAAAAAAAAGAAACCTTTGACTAATCGAGAAAAGTCCAACGAACGAAATTTCGAGCCAAAATCAGTACGTTTTTCTCTGTTAAACTCGATCGCAAAAAGATCTCTTTAGGACGACCCACCAGTACGGCAAAGATACCGACTAATTGTCTGCCTCAAACCAAATGGGCCACAATCAATAGACTATTCACCCTGCATGTCAGGAGCGGTCAGACGCCAATTTTAAAAGGAGTCTGCTTTAGACAACATAGTTCTTCAGTGACTAATTCAGAGGACCGCCCCGGGTCGAGGAAGATCAGTAAAGGAATCGAACTGTTTGTGTTTCTTATGTTTGTTTTAATGACACATTAACTTATATTGAAACATCCGGCTATCACTCTTCGGAATAGTTTAGTATCCTTTAAACATACACGCGATTTTTGATCGAAAGATAGAAAAATTGAACAGAATTAACCTGTAATTATCAGCTCGTGGTAGACAAAATTAAAAATGACTAAACTTTTTGAAATCAGCTGAGAAAACTAATTCAGAAACTTTATCAAAGCGAAATTTAGGCCTTTTAGTTTCACAGTTAAAAGCGATTCGAAAACCAATGGATTTTGGAGTAATCAATCAGGAGTTGGCCTTAAACTTTTGAGCGGCACTGTACGTAAGGAATACTCTGTTTCGTCTCTATTTTCCTATGCAAATTTCTTGAATTTTTCGACACTTATAACCAGATTTTCACTCAAATAACATTTTAGACATCGATGCATTTTTTCCACACAAATTCATAATAAAATAGACATTTATAGCCTATTTTACGAAAGCTTGTGCAGGGAAATCAATTTTCAGTGACCTAGCGTATCGATCAGCTACAAAAGTGGTAACAAAATTTCACTAGTAAAGCTTCCTATGCTTTTTTTCATTGATACAAAATATTCTAATTGCGTTTCCAGTTTAGACCGCTTTTGTAATTGATTTACATTGACTCGTGCCTGAAACAGACTATCAATTACACGTGAACAGCGGACTTTTGCAACTAATCGACTATTTATGGAAAAGCTATTGTCTCTCGTATTAAATTCTGCGCTGGCCATTCGCACATAAACGTATTTGAAACTCCATAGGACGGACTGGTGAATACAGTTGTCGTACCTATGTGAAAAAATATATTCAGCGAGTGTAAAGTCAAAATTTTGGTGTTTTAAAATGCGTTTCTGTCTTGTTTTTTCTGCCTGCTTCTCTGGTTATGAGTCAGGGACACGATTATCAAGTCTAGAAATGGACCAGGAACCAAATTTAATCTTCTGATCTAGCGCATATGTTACCTCACGATGTGCCGTGGTTTTGCAATTGTCAGTTTGCACATAGAACATTATGGAGGCTTAATTTTTTTCATAAATATCAATCGTAATATCGGAACAATATCAAAAATACGAATCTGACCAAAATTTTCTTTTACAATACGGTGTTTCCCACACAAAGGATTTTTTTTCATATGTATTTATCTTGGTTTTTGAGCATTCCAGAAGGCGCCTAATTTTTCCCTGAAGTCTAAAAATTTCAAAAAGTTCGATGTAGACGTCACGTAGGCGCGTTTGTTTACATCCAACAGTGATGTAAAGTAGTTTGCATTAATTTTATTGTCCTCAGACCATTATAAAACATAATTTCTTTTCATGAATGTTGATCATACTATCCGAGTAATTTTACCATGTTATGCCTGATTTCTAGAGCATTGCAAAAAGCGAAATTTTTTCTAGATCTAAAAATTTACAGGAATAAATATATGCGTCAGTTGGGCGCTCTTGCTTACATAACCCAGTATTGCAAGTGGTTTAAACCTAATGTTTATTTGTCTTTAAAACAATATGAAATAATTTTCATAAATATTGAAAATAATAATGAGCAATATCAAAATTACGAATCCGACTAAAATATTCTTTACGCTATATGTTTGTGTAAGGTGTAGCAAATCATAACATGATGAATGGGCACCTGGAGCTATGTAATTGAAGTCAAGAAATTTTCAAGGATTCATATGTGAGACATCAATTTAGTGAGTTTGTTAACCCTCAAAAGTAATCTAAAGTGATTTAAAAATTATGTTCAAGTGTCCTTAGATCATTGAAGAGATGTAATTTTGTCTAAAATGGGTTGCATTAAAGTTAAATCCTTCTTAGCCGTGTTTATAATATGTTTCACAAAATCTTGCACATGGAAACAAATGTTTAATCGATGTAAATTGCCAGCAAAAGTGGTTTAGAATGAACCAGCAATCACACTAATGTGCAAAGTCGACAAAAGATATACGGCTTTATTGTAATCAACATGTAACATTCTTCAACAAGTCTTTCTTGTTGAAATGGTGTATTTCGAATTTACGGCTTATTAGCCTTATTATAATAGGTAGCGCGATAGCGATATATATTGCACTGTTATAGGTATCGCAGCAGGTACATTTGTGTCCCCCCTCACAACAACAGCGGCACACACCTGGGAGGTGCAGCGCACCTGGAAGTTGGACTTTTTTAATCGTGGATGAATTCAAAATCCGATGCCGTCATTTTTCTTTGTTTGCTATTTCGATTCAACAATGAGCAGGCAAAGTCAAGCAGTTGTATGGAGGGGGGTGTAGCTATTTTGGGGAGTACATGCTAATTATAACGTTGGACAAGCCGCCTATCTTTTGTACACGGGGCCTTACTTTTTAACCAACTTGTTGGTACTGAAACATTACCTAACAAGCAGACTCAATTGGTAGTAATATCTTACATTGACTAAGTGAAACAATTAATGCATTGGTTAAGTGACACAGCATTGGCGAAACAATTTTTTTGCAGCTGGTAATATCGCACATTGTCTAAGTGAAGCAATCGTAATATCGCGCATTGGCTAAGTGACGCAGCATTGGCGAAGCAATTTTGCAGCTGGTAATATCGCGCATTGGCTAATAATAAGCGCATTGACGAAGCATTTTTCTTGATGTTCGTAATATTGCGCATTGGCAGCCTGTTTGGAATTTATAATAAGCGCACTTGCGAAGCATTTTTTATGATCGGCGCATTTTGTTGACTAGCGAAGCAATTTTTTTACAATAGGATTAAAAAAGTAGTTATACGTGTTGCCTAAGGATCGCAACGTTTAACATGTGTTATAAGATAGGCAAAACGGGAAAACGCATTGTGACGTGTTCTAAACGCATTGTGACTAGTGATGGAGGTGTGTCATAAGGAAGGCAGTCTGGGTGGAGGGGGAAGGAGCAGCCTTGGGAAAGGAGCCATGAGGGTTGGCGTCCCCCATGCTATAACATATTCTGTGTTATAAGATAGGCAAAACGATAAAAACGCATTGTGACGTGCGCACAAAATGAATAATTAACGATTAATTAAAAATAATTAAATAAACTTAACCAGTTAAACAAGCTTAAACACACTTGACGTGTTATAGAGCCGCCGCTAAAACACGCTTGACATGTTATCCGCAGTGATAAGAATTAGTGATAAGAATATTTCTGTGGACATACATCACATGTTTTAGTGATAAAAAAATTAACAAATCTGAAGCAGGGGTTCGCTTTTCCTACCTCTGTACACACTTGGTGATAATTTTGAATCAGGGTCCGCTCTTCCTACCCCTGTACACAGTATCTATTAATTTGTTAGTTTAAAATGCAACTTAACAATGGTTTTGCCAAATTCAAAAGGAACTGGCTGACTTTCATCAGTTTTAACGTTTATTTCAATAGTATTGAAGGATTTTTTCAGCACAGGTATATAATGCGGGGTAATATATGAATGATTCACAATGTCCATGTACTTTCCTTCAATATTTACGACTTGCAGAGAGATTTAAAAGTTTCAACGATTTGAGGCTCAACTAAATCGCAATATACGTAAAAATTATGCATTCCACCTAGCATATCGGGAGAATGATGGGCAGTTATACTTAATTCTTGCGCAATAGTGTAATTGATGTTATCAAGTTGACTTTCTAGAAAACCCAGCATATACATTAAATGTTTGGTCAACTTTACACTTCGAATATATTCAGTGTTGATAATCAAATGACAAAACTTCTTGTTTTCATCATTTTCAAGCCAAGATATTCTGTATACTTGACTTTTCTTTCAGACGGCTGTTTTTAAACCACTTTTTATGGTTTTCACAAAGATCGTGTATAGTCAAGTACCTGGCTCGAGGAATCAGCATTTTTATTCGCGTATTATTTTCAAATCATAAAACTGTATCATGTTCTGATCTTCGGCTATATTATACCAAGTGTTTACCTAGATGCATTGGCCAGCCTATTTTATCGCCTTTATACGTATATACAGGCAGCTTGTATGCGATGATACACGGTGTTGATTCTTGAGAATTGCTCGGAAAGCGTCTATGCGTAAAACTGTTTAGGATCAGTTTGTTTCCTTTACATTTTCTCAAGTGTTGCCATTGAATGTGCATAGATTTTACAATTCTTTTGAATGAAACGCCTTTGCGAAAATGTAGAAAGTAGATACACATATGACCACATGATGTGAAAAAAGTCCCTGAACTCTCATATTATTATATGTGTATGATGAAGCATTTTTCTCAACATATTCTCTGAGCTCAAAAGGTTGCTGGCCATAGCTATCAAAGTAATCACAGTGCACCTTATGACTGAAAAACATGGCGACCCAGTGTGACCCCGGCTCATGACTAAAATCCAAATTGACTATTAGTGCGGCAGGGTAGTGGGGTATAAAGGTGGAAGGCAGTCAATAGGGAAGACGCCCAGTAAAATTCTTTTACACCGGGATCAGTGCCTAGAATTTTCAGTATTTTCAAGAGTGTTCATTTTCAAGCGTTATAATCGTGAAATGTATTGCGATTTTTCATCAATCATAAATCGATTATCAATTAAATATATAATAATTTCTAGAATAAGTAAATCATCCCGCAAACTTGACATTTATACTTGTTGTTCCTTCACGCACTAGATCCCAATGCCCACTATCATCTGCATCAGGCGTCAGGTCAAACACAAAGAAGCAATGACTCATCTTAAACTCATTATGGCTAATGAAATTGCCTTTATTTCATGACCAATATCAAGTGCATCGTACATCTGATTGAATCCCTGAATAAACTTATTATGCTTGAATGATACATTTAGTGAATGAGTTTGCCCTCTGCATGTCACTCTTACATCATAAACACTAAATGGGCTGAAATTAAATGGCGATTTTGATAAACTGCCTCGAAATGCACTTCCTTTGACACAAGCGAAAACCAGCCGTCTTGGAAGCTGGCCGGTAATGTAAAATTGGGCGTTTCTCTTGAAGGGTTGGACACGTGCATGTTTGTCATGACAACCCGTCTTATAGGATATTTTGCAGTATATGCTAACATTGTTTGCTCCAGAGCTAAACTTACGCTTTCCAAAACTTGTACTTTCCGCACAAACAATTTCATTACTAAAACATTAAGTTCTAGGAATATCTTCCAAGCACTGAAGGACAAATTATTTATTGTTGTTTCTGTGTAATTCTAGGCAAAAATCTGTGAAATTCAGCAAATATTTGTCTTGTGAGAACATGTCAATGTGTAAAAGTACCAGATACTTCCACAATATTTGAATCTTTGAACAACGCCGCACGTTCTTTTAGTTACTACTATTATCTGCAGTGTCCACATTAGTCCCACCTTCATGAGAATACAGCACAGACTGAATGAGACAGTTTCGCATCAGAACCATAATTTAATTCTGTTTCAAAGTATGATCTGTAAGCATTTAAATCGGAGCTGTCAAACACTAATCCGTATAAAAAGCACTTGAGTTGCTTAAAGAATGTTTTTATAAGATTGATTGGCCTTTCATTTGAGTACTGCAGCTCCAGCTGCGAGCGTTGGCTTTTAATTCTTAGTGCCATGTATATATAACTCCTGTTCATTTGCATATAGTGAGGATCAGGTGGGATCTCAAATTATATAGTTCTTCATTGTTATAGGGTGCATAGGCTGCACTTCATCCCAAAATCCTTGCAGCGGCAACTGTGTAGGAGAACTGCGAAAAGATCCAGTTCAGATTTCGTACTTGGAATAGATTTTACGTCTATTAGAGCCATTTTTCGAATTAGTTTAGTAAATGCATCATCATTATTCCTATTTATAGACTTTTGACGCTTACAAACCTTCCCCAGACATAGCCATTGATGCCTCATCTAAAAATTGCGCCGCCTCGTGCCTTGAATGTTCTTTGGCAGACTGAAATAATGGTTTTTTCCTTGCACAACATCAGATGAGAAATATTAGCTCCTGCCGCTAATGCATGCTTGCCCGCACTTTTACCTATTGATCTCAATTGCAGCTATTCTAAATAATGATTTGAAAGAAGAAACTCCTAACCCACCACCTCGCTGGTATGGTATGTATATACCCTTCTAGGCCATACCTTGTTTGTGCCGCCTGTTCTGTGTAATATTGTAGCCAAAGGCCACTGTTTTTCGGGATGAATTGAATATGCATTTTCAGTTTTTCTATTTCTACAATATTTTTTCTATTTATGAATTTTATTCATCCCAGGAAAAGTCACCTTTAGAGCCACTATGCTCTTGCGTTTCCTATTAACATATACTCTGAAGTGGGAGTTTGAACGTCTAAGGACTCTAGCATAACTCTTTTGCATATTCGGAGCAGGTACTGTTTTACGATCACGAGTGAAGTCGTGCACTAAATCGACAATATTTGATCCATATATTTTCCCATCAATGACTATCACCGATGGTTTGTCATGTATACCAGGATCGTCATTAATATACTGTAATAGCAGTTTTGCATTTGGCTGTAAGGTTTTGGAATACCAACTGTAATTTCTTTCAATTGATTTTTTGCGGACTAGAATAGTTAGTTCGTACGGTTTCTTACGCTGTTCCTGCAATCAAGCCCGACTTGCTCAAAATTTGATTATATTTTATCATTTTCAAGCCTGATGATGAATGCTTGTGCATTCAATATTTTGTACATCTCCCGATCCATGGCGTTTAATACTTGATCCACTGGTTTACTTTGTTCAGCAATATCTGCTGGCACCAAAAATCCTTTTCTCTGCATGCTTCATTTTATAGCGTCTGCTAAGTAAACTACCTGCAACTGATAGAATAGGTGTCAATAAAAGAGGTAAAAAGCCACCGTTCTGAATAATTAAGCGTTTTTTATACCTTGTATTTACTCGCCTATTATTAGCTAAATATCGTATTTCGTTTTGGTATCTTCTTAACTTTTGTATATCTTTATCAGTAAAAGGATGTGCCATTAAAGGTAACATGATACAATGCTAAAAGTTGATCTTTACTTTTGCTACTTTATAACAGCATCCGTTGGAGTTTCTTTGTATAGTAAATGTAAGCAACTAATGTTTCGTTTTAGTCTATGAGGAGCCATTTTACAAGCTTTCAGATAAATTTTTCACATAATTTATAGATTTACCTTTATACCATGAGGCGCGCTTAGTATAAGTTTTCAACCTGTGTAAATCCTTGGCATTTTGTGTCAAGTCAATGAATAGGTATCTGCATGAGGTTTAGATGTAGCATCTGAAAAGGCTTCAAGAAAAATATTTTGGATTGCTAGGATATAATTGGCGTGATAAAATATGTGATTGCAGCTGATCTGGGGTTTTGAAAAGGACTACATAATCTAAATTGATACGCAGTACCAAGGCCCTCATAATATGGATTTCTGCACGATCTGTATCACACTTATGTTCCAATGATGTCAACCTCTAGTGAACAATTGCATAACTTGAGCATTTCCTTTGCTTTCATGCATTAGATCGTCAAGAATCAATAGTTGCGGTGCATGACTCCTTTCTTTATTTATCTTCCTAAAGTCGGGTAACCCTTTAATGAAGGTGACATTCTTTATTTTATAGTATAGGGGCTGTTCTTCGCTGTAGCACCAGTAAATTTTGCTCATTTTTGTATCAATGATTTTGTCTCTATTTTTCGATAAGCTGCTTCACAAATGTTGTTTTACCAGATTTTGTGGGACCAGAGACAATACACGCAAAGGGTGGTGCATAATCATTTTGGCTGTTCATGAAATTTTAATTCTGCTTTTGACAAAATTGTATCAAATTTCTTTGGCCAATTTTCAAAATGCACTTTATACTGCCCTTATTTATAATTTCACCTATTCGCTTATGTTGCTCAGTCTTAGGTTCAACTATTTGTAATTCTTTCCATAGAATGCCCCTGTTAGCTCACCCATGATATCTTCTAGTTTATACATTTTTGGGCAACTGTCTTTGATACCTCTTTAATTCGAAATAATTCATCAGTGAATGTATGTTTACTGGCTTTTTGTGAAGCTTTTTTCAATGTTGTTATTCGCACCAATTGACCAACATCTAATGGCTGCTCAGTAGCACATTTCTTTTCCTTTCTTAGCATAAATGTTAATAAATCACCAACATTTTCAGAATTCACATCATTAGGGGCTATTTTATTGAGACTAGTATGAGGTGCTATTATAACTTTCAATAATGCTTTTACCACTCTAGTCCAGTTTTGATTAGAATAATATGTCATAAACTTCATCAATTTATCTCGAAACGTTCTATGGAAACGTTCTAAATTTGCTTTTTATTTCAGGCTGCTTGTTGCTCTATATACTTAATTGAGTGAGCTTTCAGCAATCTATTGAATTCCCCTTTGAATTCATTGTGATCGCTTCTTATTGATTGTGGAACAGCTTGTTGCAGAATTTTTCAAAAGCCTGGGATACTGCTCTAGCACTCTTATTTGTCATTTACCTGCTCCGCCCAAAGCTTTACGTGAGAAAACATCAACAGCCATTAAAATATATCGATTCCTAAAATTTTCTATTCTGAAACTCTCCTCCAAGTCCAACAAATCTAATCTCCCACAATATGTTTGGACCAGATACAATAATTGCTCGTCTGTGAAATCGCTTTTGTATAGGTTTATGCAACTGATATGTGAACTGCTTTTGTAGAAAAGATTTTATCAGTCTTGGTGATTTCTTTGAAACTTGCTGCAACTTGTTCATTCCTGAAAATGAGGCAGGACTTTTCACATTAGTCCATTGCTTGTTAATGCTCTCCATTTTTTCATCATTTAAGTATTTGTTCTTATATTTATAACCTATTGTATTGATTTTTTGTTCCAAATTTGACAAAACATAATAAACTCTCTAAACTATTTCTCAAACTTTACATACTTGCCATGTTATAATGCATAAATTATGTTCCAAACTTTACAAAAAATGTTTTAAACTTTACAAACTTTGTTTCATATTTTACAAAAGTTTTTGGGCCCATTTGTCGATATCGACCTGCCATGAGGAGCTTAGCACAATGGTAGGTCATTTTCAGTTTATATCTATTTAACCATGGCTCTAGAACTCCTAACCTGCTTATTTTGAGTTTAGAGGATATTGGAAAGCCCTATTGCCATGAAAGAGCAAAAAAATCCTGAAAATTTATTTTTTGAGTGTTAAAATGGCAAGTGGGACTGTAGATATGCCGTCAGACAGGAATTTTCTCTTAATGTATAGATACGGCAGCCCTGTTTCTCTTGAATGTATGTCCACGACAAGATTCTCGAGTTGCATCCTGAATCCAATATTTTTCCTACATGTTCTGTTTGAGTATCCAACACCAGTATACTGATTGAAGGTCAGCCGATTAATTTTTTTGATTAATCCTTTACTGCTGACTTTAATAATATTCTATCAAATCGTCAGCAACAATGTGCATGTTTTGGCCAACAGCATTCATTCATAGCTCCTCTTCAGCAGACAGGTTCGTTTGATGACACTAGTGTCACAAACCACTTTTTATGTATTTCCGCAAACTCTTCCTGAGTTCAGGCTTCACCTAAATCAAACAATTTTCATAGATAAGTACCATATATGCTGTGTCAGTGTCTGCTTTTAAATAATCCGAAATAATAAAAATATTTCAACAGCACATCATAAAAGAACTCCAACATTCGGATTTTGCCCAATTATAGACTGATAGACCGATTATTACAGGCAAATCTAAAACAATTTCTTTTTTAAACATATGCACTTCATGACAGTTCGTTGTTATGAATTGAACTTTCTTAATATATGGGCTAAGACTTGCTTCAGCTGCTTTTTCGTAGTCGGCATAAAACACTTCTATGTGCTGCTCTTTATTTGTTAGTGTTTTGCCATATCCAGTGTTTAGCAATAGTTTGAAAGTATCGGCGATAATGGCCAGTTCAGGGTCCTCATCACCTTCTTGTCTATGCTTGGTGACTGTGTCCCTAAATTTTTCAAATGGCTTTGATCCTGTACTGAATAACTTCATAAAAGTTTCTCCAGTACAAGGCCATGTTAATACCAAAATCTAATCATTTCTGTGGAAAGCAGAATTTCTTTTCCAAAATAACTACTGATCAGATTATGTCGAGGTTTTGTAGATAGCCCATTTTTTTCTGCATACTCTTTCATCAGAGGTCCAATATCCTCCCTGCCAATTTCTGCATGTTTTATTATTAGGCGTCAGGCAGTAAGGTTTCAAATTTTCAGGAGTAAAAATATCTACTTTTGCAGCCAAAAACTGACCCATCCAAGACTGCTTGGATCATTTCTGCTTATCCAGACTTTGAAGTAAATTTGCGAACAGATTTCAAATATTCCATAAACTAGGTGCCATTTCACATTGCCATATTCATGACTACATTATAGCCCAGTGATCGTATGTAGGCTTATTTTGTCTGAATCTGCACATGTGCATCTGCAGGATCCTTTTCTTGTTTCTTTATTACCAAGCAGTTATGGCAGTGATAATAACAACCGTAAAATTCATATACTGTATGTGTATCAGCGCAAAATCCGTCAACAGGTAAGTAAGGCGGGGGCTATTGTTTTTCCTTATTGATACCTAAATGCTGAATATGATGACCTATTTTTTTTCACTCTCACATTCTAAATTATTCTGTGAAATAGGCCTAGAAGAGCTAATTTTGTGAAATTTATTATTTTTCTCGATTATCCAGTAGATTAATAATAGCAAATGGCATATAAGCTGGAATTTGACTACAAGTATAATGCATTAAAATCCAAGCCTACTACTGATTTTACTGGTTTTAATGGGTTGTTCTGATAGATGTTTGGTCTTTAATTGCTAATCGAGTCATAACCATTGAAAGACCGCCACACTAGCCTCGATTTTAGCATATAGTAGATATTTTTTTGAATTTTTTCGAGAAAAGCGAAATTTGGTATCAAAATGCTTTTGAAAAGGGGTACACATTCTGTGGTTCCCGGTAGGAGACATTGCTTCTCTAAAAATATCGTTAAATCTGCAATAAAGCTGTGACATGTTACTACAGACTTCTAATGAGAACAGCATCTCATATTATAGAAAATTAGATAGTCACTAATGTCATCATATTATATTGTTGCCAGTACTGCTGGCATTGTGCATAATCGGCTGTGCTGATGCATTCATCTTTAAGTGAGCTGTAGAACGCTTCAGGAGGCAGTAGTGTCTCGAACAATTTTCAGATGAATCTAAATATTCATAAGAGAATTTGGCTTTTACTAATGTCGCCTTGTATGCTCTCATGAATGCGTCTAAACTAAAACCAGGTGCAACATGAGTACTAACATCGAGAAACTTAAAAATGCTAGTGGATAAGCAAAGTGTTGATCCGTTTCGTAAAATTGCTTTTGGCCATGTATTGTTTTCAGGATCAGTCCGCAGTTGTTGAATGAGTGCAGGAAATAGATTGCATTTAATTAAATTTACATTATATTTTCCCGAATTAAATCCGAGACAAGTAAGTTGAGTGCAATATCTATACAGCTTAGTTTTACTCGAATCAATTTATTGAGCAATCTTTTTCTCATCTAACATCATTGTGCTCACTTAATATGCTTCACTAGTGCTTATTTTTTGCATCAAGAGCATCAAAAACATGTTGAAATGTAGATAAAAGAATGACACTTTGCGCCTTTTGAATTTTTTCCAGATGTTCTAGAAGCCGTTTGACTAAATGATCCGGATTGCGCTCTGCAAAGCTGATAATTTGCAATAACACTTGTATGCACTGCACAGGAAATGGGCTGATGTTGAATAACAAATCTCAACTTTTCAGAAGTTTCTATGCATTTTTCACAAGAAGAGCGTCAAAATCGTAAACAGCAAAGAAATTACAAAAATGTTGCTCGTTTTCAACCTGTATTTCATATTCCTGCAATTCGTCAAAAATCGTTTTCTTCAACTGATATATTCTGAAACTTATGTTTTGTTTGCCATGCCTGCAATGATGTTTTGCATGGAATGTTCAATTTTCCTTTTTTATGTATACATATACTTGCCAGAGGCACATGTATCGTTTAGCATACTGATTGAGATTTATAACGTAATTATAGTGAGCTAGTCTGGTGTTGTAAGAAATGTCGAGATTTAATAGTTTATCATACTTTCTTACTACCTTCTTCCAACAGACAGCTACCTCATCCATGTGAAAACACTGAATATCTACCTGAAACAATTTTTCGATTATTTCTAAATCTGTGTATGGGACGCCAATAAAGGTCTCAACATTTGCTTGAATATTTTTCTTTTGGCAGTATTTAACAAAAAGTTGAAAAACAATATCAGGCTCAAGTTTCCCACAAGACACTGTGCTAAACAGCGGAAAAAGCATAAATTATCATTAAATTTATTACGATTATTATCTTGAGTCATATGCAAAGTGTCGCTGGTAAGCAGTATTTTTCAGTTCATCTGGTAGCCACTCACAAAATCTTTCTGTGGTGTCACAAAAAATTCAACATTGGTTATTGCCAGTAGTCCCCATTTAGTGTAAGGGCGAGTAAATTTTTCTTCAACATCAATTTCCGATACATTTCGCCATTTTTATCATGCCATTATAGTTATTAGAACAGGTTTTCCTAATAGCGTAAAATTATTCTAACATGCATATAATAATTTACTGCGCCAGTTTCACGATTTTTGAGAAATACCAAATTGTACATCTTGCAGCTTCCTTTTCATTTTGGAAAATATCACTCAACATTTCCAGGTAATTTCCAGTTCCCCATCTATAGTTATATGTATGATCCAACACATCATACATTTTAGTCGTTCGGATAAGTCGCCAGTATCTCCCAACTTCATCCCTATTTCTTCAAGACGGGTAGACAAATCTTCAACAAATGTTTGTCCTCAGGGATAATTTCAGTACTTTCAATTTTTTCAATTGGTTCAATGACAGGATTAGCCCGTACTTTTAGGCATTTTTTCATGTGAGTGTCCGAAAATAATTCCTTTTTTGAATTGAATGATTGCTCATTTTATTTTATTTTCATGTTTCACCTCAAAATGAGTAACTAATTTTCCTTTTTAATCGGAAAAGAGTGGCTTTATGAAGGACATTTATACCTGCTCTAAATGCGAAATTCTATTTTCTGCTAACCTGCTTTGTTGTAAAAAAAATTTATCACATACAGTACATTGGTGCAGCTTGCGCTTCGGAAGCTGCGATCGGTTTGAATCAGCACCTAAAAGATTACTGGCGTCTGCCGATGGAGGCTCCTTAAATACTGGAGGATAATGGCCGAGATTTGTGATATTAGCCTGTAAACGTTTGTCGCTTCTCTTCCGTTGTAAGTGTATTTATAAACAACAGGCAAAACATAATGCTTGGGCATGCTTACTAAATGGCTTACACAACTTCGTTGGAAGAAGCGGACTTTGCTGAAATTGTCACTCCAAATGCTTTGAGGGTAGGAAGAGCGGACCCCTGCTTCAGGAGTATCACTCAAGTGTGTACAGGGGTAGGACGAGTGGACCCCTGATTCAAAATTATCACTCAAGTGTGTACAGAAGTAGGAAGAGCGGACCCCTGCTTCAGATTTGTTTATTTTTTTTATCATTAAAACATGTGATGTATGCCCACAGAAATATTCTTATCACTGCGGGTAACACATCAAGCGTGTTTTAGTGGCGGCTCCCATAACACGTCAAGTGTGTTTAAGCTTCTTTAACTCGTTAAGTTTATTTTAATTATTTTAATTATTCATTTTGTTAACACGTCACAATGCGTTTTGAACACAACAAGTGTGTTTTCCGTTTTGCCCTATCTTATAACATGGGCTATGTCGAGAATGCCGGCTCCTCCCCGAGCCCCTGCCTTCTGTATAGCACACCTCCATCACTCAGTCACAATGCGTTTATAACACGTCATAATGCGTTTTCCCGTTTTGCTTATCTTATAACATGGGCTATCGTGCTGTGACGCGATCAGGGTAAGCTACCGCAACCTGTATCCTACTGCAAAAATTGCTTCGCTAGTCAACAAAATGCGCCGATCATAGTGTCTTTATAGTGCTTCGCTTATTATAAATTCCAAACAGGCTGCCAATGCGCAATATTATGAACATCAAGAAAAAATGCTTCGTCAATGCGCTTATTATTAGCCAATGCGCGATATTACCAGCTGCAAAAAAATTGCTTCGCCAATGCTGCGTCACTTAGCCAATGCGCGATATTACGATTGCTTCACTTAGACAATGTGCGATATTACCAGCTGCAAAAAATTGCTTCACCAATGCTGTGTCACTTAACCAATACATTACGATTGCTTCACTTAGTCAATGTGCGATATTACTACCTAATTGAGTCTGCTTATTATAATGTTTCAGGGCCCAACAAGCTGGTTAAAAAGTGGTACCCCCGTGTACAAAAGATAGGCGGCCTGTCCCAACGTTATAACATAGCGGTACCCCCAAAATACGCTTGCGACCCCCCCTCCATACTACTAAAGCAAAAAATTAAATAATCTGCGGAGGGCCAATGTTTTTTCAAAAATGTTGCCCCCCAGCTGTAGATTACGAATCTGACCTTAAAATTACTTTACACTCAATGGTTGTTGCACAAAAGTGTAAAGTATACGCGTTTTTTACTCTTTGCGTGTCCTTCAGCTTATCTAACTCAATTTTGGTTTCTGTGCAGTCCTATCGGTTCTATAATGTAGAGGGTTGCAAAATCTCAAATCAATTCTTTTTTCTTTCTTATAACGCAATATTTTTTTGATCTGTGATCGTTTTAGTGTAAAGGGTTCGAGACGAAAAACGATATCTCTTCAACTACTCCGCTAAGTAGGCGGAACATGCTAATTATGCTTAAAAGGTGCCCTGACCTTAGCGTTACAGATCACAGTTTATTTTCTTTTATACACCCAATATTGCGGTATTAGCACAAGTGTAAAGTTTACACCGAGAAGCATTTTTGCGCCCAGAGCGTCGTGGATGATGAATTTTTTAAATGTTCTCCGTAAGGTCAGAATAACGAATCTGACCTTTAAACTTTTCTACAGCCAGTGTTTGTTGAGGTAAAAGAGGTGAACTTTGAATTATACCTACATCTATTTTCTAATGCCGATAGATAACTCCGTATTGCATATTTTTGATCAGATTTTTCGTATTTCAGAGGTTTTTGACTCGTCTTAAATAAATAATTATTTTTATCATCATAAATGCACTATTCTTAAACTTCAGTAGAATGATGAATATCTTTCAAAATAGGATAATCAAGCTGAAATCTGCTGATATGTCGAGTTGGCGCAGTGATTGACAACTCCGTTCTCGGGTGCGGTATTAAACAAAGAATGATGGGTTCGAATCTTCTGAATGCTGACTTTTTTCATTTTTTCAAATTCTTTTGGCAAAACCATGTACTTCATTTGACTCATATATCTATTTAGGTTCTGCAGATAACACTTTTTCGTTTTTTGAATTTCGCCTCAGTTCTCGAATGGGAGTGTAAAGAGTGCGAAAATCTGGGTGCGAAAAGACACATTTTAACCGAGTTTTCGACATGTTTATGTCTGCCAACAACTCCAGTTATAGTTTTAGGAAATTTTTTCTGACAGAAATGTACTTCGGATCAAGGGCTATCTTGTGCTTACCAGCAAACTTTTCTACAATCAATACGCAGTTAGTACCAGGGCTTTGAACTTTACTCTCTAGTGGATGAGTAAAAAAAACAGATTTTGTCCAAGATTTCTGTGCCAAAAGTTGGGGTTAATTAAATAAAATAGAAATAAAGTAACTTCTAATGGCTACACGTCGAAGCGAGCCGCGTTCTAAAAAACGTTATATTGAGTTGTTTATGGGGTGTAAAGTTCAAAATCTGAGGTGTAAAATGGGCGAAAAAAAACAGGTTTTTTCGTATTTTGATTGATAAATCATATCAAATATTTTGCGGAACATAAGTTTGGCACATACAAACCTACTACAATCAAAGGGCAACAAACTGGCCCGAACCGAAATTATTTACATTCAATGGGCGTTAGGTTCAGATTTTTAAAGTTTACAATGTGGTGGACAGTGGAAAATACGTGTTTGTACATTTTTTGTTCGCCACTTTCTCTGTTCAGAAGTCGGGCGAGGTCGAATAGGATAAAAATAAAGTAAAATTCTAGTTTTTTTTCCACGTAAAATCAGAATTGAGAATCTGACTATTAGTATTCTCTACACTTAGTAGTTTTGTAAAGTTTGCACAATTCATTTGTTGATCAATCGCGTTTAGTTCGGAATTGGTGGACGGCCCTTATTTTATTACTCGGCTTAAATAATCCAAGTGACTGTCTTTTGATTATTTTCTTTATCGCAAATTCAAACACCCAAATTTCAATTTAAAAATCATAAAAATTATTTCATAATTTTTATGTAAGATGTCTGGCTGGTTTAGAGCTCTTTTTTGTTGTTTTCACTGTTCATTGTGCTCTTAGGAACCAGAAAAGAAATAGTTTTTCGCCATAGGTATTCTATGGCGAAAACAACTTAAAAAAGCTTTTTGCGTTAATTATTATTTTGGTCCAAAATAGGTCAACTGACCTAGGGCAAAATTCCGGGGCTACTCAATTACTACTGCGTTAGGTTTTTAGGGCATAGCTGCCAATAGCTCCGTAGGTACGGACGAATTTAGGTCCGAGGAGTTTGAGACCGTAGTTATTGAGGGTCGTGTGGTTGAGTCCGGCGTTTCGCCCTAGCAACTTGACCAGCGCTAAGTGTAGCCAGGTACTTAAGTAAGTCCCATAGGTACGTTATATGTCGTTTCCAAGTTAATTTAAATGTGGAACGACCTCTATAACTTACAGGACTGTTTAGAATGTAACATATATTTACTATAGCTAATAAAAAATAGTAAACTTTATACTTCCGACAATCAAGAGCATATCTAACTCAGTTTTAAATTCTATGCAGTCTGATTGATTTCAAAAGGTAGACGGTTATAAAATCTAGGGAGTCTCTTTTTTAAAACAACATTTTTTAAATTTAGAGGCAATTAATTTATGTTAAGAACAATATTGTTTTCCGCGTTCTTGGACTGCTGTCATTATTGTGGTATGTTACTGTATGTGTTTGCTGACTGATGCACTGAAATCATGTTAATTAAAAGTGGGGTACTAGCAAAGAAAAATGCTCCGATGGAACAAAAAAGATAAATATACTTGGAATTGTGGATTATTAAGGATGTAAAAGGAGGGGACTAGGAATAATCTACCTAAAGTCGCAAAATCTGCTAAAAATCACACTTTCTCTAAGCAACGCAAAAAATCGAAGTATATTCTGCAGCCTCTAAAAAGTGTCTTTTTTAAATAATGTTCAAAGTTTCAGATAAGAGTGTATAAACGAAATCTGTAATGTTTATTTTTTTAAGTTAATGGCAAGTAGCAACGCTGACTAGCTTCGTATCCTGATCTATAGAAAATTAAGTGGTATTGTATTTAAAGTTGTTTTATTTTGTTCTGAGCATTAAAGCAAGCAAAGCAGCGGCCGATTGATTAGTGCACACAATCCTTAAGGGCATGCTAGTGTACCTACATCTAGTCTGTTTCAAGTCAACTTAAGTGTTTCCTACTGTTTTAAACCATTCATTCAATTGGCTTAGAAAGACAGTTAGTTTACTCAACATCATTTCCCATAGCTATTGCGTAGCTAATGTGCTGCTTTTTCAATCATTTTATGGTTAAATATTTATTTTAATCTGTTGGCCGCAGAATATACTTCGATTTTTTGCGTTGATTAGAGAAAGTGTGATTTTTAGCAGATTTTGCGACTTTAGGTAGATTATTCCTAGTCCCCTCCTTTTACATCCTTAATAATCCACAATTCCAAGTATATTTATCTTTTTTGTTCCATCGGAGCATTTTTCTTTGCTAGTTAAGATTATGCTTCACTATATTTGCGACAATTAGAGCACTGTTTTTTAGTTTGATGCTTTATCACACTATTTCTACGGCATTAATAAAATAATATCACAGCGAGATAAATTTTCAGTGTAATGACAAATTTCATGCGGGAGCATACATGCAACGCATGGGATTTCTAGGGGGTGGAATTATAAAGTGCCTTTTTTGAGTCTAAAAGTAGTAGGTATGCGTCAAAAACATAGTTTTCTAGCTTTTCTGAAGATGCTTTATCTTTCTAGAGCATAAAAACATAAAAATTTCGGGTAAAATTATCAAGTCGAAACAAATTGAACAAAATATAGTCAAAACATGAGTATATTGGCGCGAAGCGCCGAAAATTATACACTTTTGGGCTAATAGATAGCTAAAAACGCTTGAAGAAGCATCTTTTCCAAAATATTTTGATAATTTTTCAAGATTTTGAAAAATTGCCAATTCTGGGGGAGGGATCGAAAAAATTTATGCGGGGGAGTGGAAATTTTTTTTGGTGAGAACCCCTTAAACCCCCCCCCAGATCATGTATGTGCTGGAGTAAGTTAAATAGATCTATAAAACTCTAAATTTTTGTAAGAAGGCGATTGAAATTAATTGCGAGCCCTGAAATAATCTTTTCTGTGTCACTTTACGGTTGACAACGCTTTCGATGTCATTTTAGCTCGTAAAAACACTTTTTGTTTTTTGTTCCAAGATGAAAACCTCCACATGCTTACGTCTAAGTTGGCCATTTTAAGAATATTACAACAGATTATGTTATGTAGAATATATCGAGAATGATAAAAATAAATAAGCTAATTGATGGCAAGCAAAGTGATATAGTAATCTTAGTTGCTAACAAAACTACGATATGTACTAAGCAATTTCATTTGACCATGAACGGTCACAGCTTTAGAACAAAAGGTGGGCAGGACGGAAATAGTGGGTGAGTGAGTAATCAGTGGTGGGTCAAACAAAGTTTAGAAATCAAAGAAGACCCAGAAATTGATATTTTTCTAACGTTTCTCATCAAGCTCTATTTATTAAAATCAGTGCTAAAAAACAAAAAAATGAAAATTTAATTCTACGGATCGGAGGATGGGGTTCCTGGATTCTTTTTCATTCACCCCCATGTCCATTTGTATTTTGAACTCACCATCACATTCTGCCGTAAATTTAAATGTAGGTAGAGCGTCTAATAATGGCGGATCTGGTTCAATTTGGAGGGTTGCACTGTGAAGGGCTGTGTCTGTGCATGAAAATGGAGTACTGGACTGAACATGTGTCATTTCATGATCGACGGTTTCCGTATCTACACATTGAAGAAAATTGAGATGGAATTTAATTGCATCTACACAGCGTAGAAAGCTCAAGTTGTAAGATAGAAAACGAAAGTATCCAACGGATCAGACTTATTGCATTTCATGTTTCGTCACACACGTAATACGGGATGGGGATCCCCCACCCAAAGTTGGTCGTCCCCTATCCCGGGAATTTTTTTACAATACTTGGTTTGTAATAATAATACTCGCTTTGCCGAAAAATATGGATATAAATGTAAAATTCCTGATGAATTTGAATGATGTGTGAACTTTCATTTATAAGAGCTTTATGTCCAATATCAACGTGCGTCGGTCACGAGGCACACAGCTGTTGGGAGTAGGGGAGTAGTCTGCCAAAATTTCGAAACTTTGAGTGAAGCGTATTTGAAAGAATGCTAGAAGAGATTTTAGCATTATTTTTGGCTAATAGGTCCGAAATTTTCGGGCACTCCACGCTAACTTTATTGTTTTAGCATAAGTTTTCTCTGCCAACTTTCCCAATTTTAAGTAAACATGGCGAATATGTCAAAGTCTTCTCGCGCTACTTGCAGAATTATTTATTTTCGTATTGCTTTTGTAAATGTAGAGCCGCCTTATGTCTACAAAGAATCGACATAGGACGGATACATTACCTTCGAGATTTACCTAGGTACGTAGGTACTTAAGTCTACGCTTAGTGCTGGCCCCGATCGCGCAGCTCTAAGGCTTTCGATCTTTGGACCCTTACAGACCTTACGGCTTCGATCCCCTCAGCCCTAATATTGCTGGCTGCTTCTATGTCGGGTGATCTCAGCAGCTACGCCCTAAGACCTAAGGCTACCTACCTAGTCTCGGTATTTGCCGCGGAGGTCAGTTGACCTATCTCAAGCTCAAGTTGTAATTTAACTTATTTTCAATCAGTGCCTGATTCAGAAATGTTTTGGTTCCTAATTTGTGTAGCACGCTGAACTATGAAAACAACAACAACGAGCTCTATGCTGATCAATCATCCTTAAAGATTAGATAATAGTTTTGATCAATTTTTGGCTTGAGAAATAAATTATGATTTTCGAATGGAGAAAGCTATCATACGGAATTTACCTATCAGTCCACTAGATGGGTGGAGATCCTCGACGTGGGAAAGATGGCCGACCTAACCCTCGGTATAACCGAAACCACTGGGTTGGTTTTCTATGATTTTATTCGACGAAGAACACACGGCCTATAGCCGGGAAACAAAATACGCAAAAGAAAAATGACAATGTACAGTCGAAAATAACCGGCCAACGAAAAACCAAACAAGCCAAAAAACTAATACGACCTTCAGTACACTGGCCTCAAGGGCCATTACAGTAAATTAAAACAACGATCAATTTAACATAATACTGAAATGACTTTTATCTCAGATCGAAAGTTCTCGATTACACAAGCGGTATGCATGAAACAATTACTATTATCATACACTTAGCTCTACGATACCGGACAAGTATCTAAATGTTTTTTATTATTGAAAATTTGGGAAAATAATGGGAAGACCGAAGGCATAGCCCACAGTACACTATCATAGATAGCTACTAGTATTGGCTATGTTATGGCTATTGCGAACTGCTAAGGCAGGTTCGCCTAAACGTGTAACTCTCGCAGTTACACTCCCCCACGTATAGAAAAAAAATTAGTAACGAAGTGGAGAATTTTTTCGGGGGTACCATCAACGGCAACTAGCGTCGGCGACGCTCTACAACTCGGCTCTCTGGCGTTCGCAACGCCTCTACTCTGGCGTCCGCAACGCCTCATCCTGAGCGAACGTGAAAAACGAAAATAAAAAGAACGAAAAAATAACAAATATCGATAGTCGGTCAACGCATGACCTCGTTCGCACTCAGGAAATCTCTCGAGCAACACTCACAATGGCGCTAGGAACTATATTGTTGCCCGAGTAATGATGAACTCCGGTCTTGGACAGCATAGCATAGTATTCGATCATGCTGCCCAAGTAGCCTCCTTCAGTCCCCGGGTAATGAGAAAAATTTTGATTTGAAAATTTTGTAGATTGGGTGTAAATTAACCCCTTGTCCGTTAAAGAGTTAAGGTACCATAATAGTAACACCGCTAATTAAACACAAGAAAAATTAAGACACGGAATGATAAGGCAACATTATGCTGAGCAAAAAATTAAAGTCACTGACGAATTAAGATACGAGGTAAAACAAGAAAAAATGGCAAATTATGCGAGATTACGGGGAAAAATACGAGCACCGACAAAGAAAAATTTACAACAAGAGAAAAAATGACAAGAAGAAAAAATACACAAGAAATAAACGATACACGAAGTCCTGGAATCCACATCAGGACGAAAAACGAAAAAATTGACGAAAAGCTGCTGGTCGAAAGTCGACGCCGTCGCAGAGTTCCAAAAGTTCAGTACGTCGAACTTGTAAATTAATATTCGTCGCGGTATTTGGCCTTCGAGCCATACGATTTTCCGCGACGTCGTTGTCGTTGAAAATATTCCTGATCCGATTCCGGTTCGCGACGCGTATTCAAACGCTCGCGATACTGATATGGCGATTGCCTACGCCCGTACAGATGTTGGCGTAAGCGGCGATGTGGATCGACAGGTCGATCGTCGTCCTCAAAATCTGTTGTCCTCAAAATCGTCGTCGTCCTCGTAGTCGTCCGCGTAACGACGCGGTATGGGTGGCGTCGGAGTGAATAATTGCTCCGGCGTAAAACCGTAAGATCGCTGTCGAGAAGGTTCGCGTGGACGCTGTTGTTGTTGAGTAACAGGCCACGGTTTCCGGCAAAAGTGGACCCGGTCGAGGTTGTGGCTGATAACCCCGGTGGCTGGTTGACTTTGCTCCAACGGTGATTGATACTGGTCCCATTGTTGGCGTTGGCCGGGATTGCGACCGGCCTAGAGTGAGTTCCGCGGTTTGACTGTGGCGGACGGGCGATATTCATAAGGCTGCTGCTGTCGCGAGCGCGACAGATGACCCCCCCG